>PVLD010004512.1:0-124258 GCA_004027595.1 Dinomys branickii | reverse complement strand
AAAAAAAAAAAAAAAAAAAAAAGAAATCTAGCATGGTAACACTCCTGAATGTGCATCAGCAACTTATATTTTGGTTAGCGAGATACACCAGCCAACTAACACATGCATACATCACCACCCATCCATATTTTTGCTCTTTGGGTTTCAATTAGCTATGATCAACTATAGTCTAAAAATATTAAATGGGAAATTCTAGAAATAAAGAATTTTAAACTTTTAAATGGAAAATCATTCTATGTAGCATAATGAAATCTCATGCCAACTGTCCTTCCCAGGACCTCAATCATTTGTACCTGTGTACAACCTGACACTATGTCTAGTGCACCTTGTACATGCTGCACTCCCACTAATCACTTAGTGGCCATGTTTGTTACCCAACTGCTTCAGTACCACAGCACTTGTGTTCACATACTCCTTCTTACAGTGGCCCCAAGGTGGAAGAGTAATGATACTCACGATTTTATTATAGTATATTGCTTAAATTATTCTATTTTATTTGATGCTGTTGTCGTTATTGTGCCTAATTAATAAATTAAACTTTATCATAGGTAAGTGAACAAGGAAAAAATATAGTAATTAAAATATAGCAAAGTTTGATACTACCCATAGTTTGAGGCATCCACTAGGGTTCTTGGAACATATCTTCTGCAGGTAAAGGAGGAAAACTGTTTTTCTCACAGCGCAGGTCATGTTGAAGATATAGACCAATTCTTGTGGGACACTTTCAAAGAGCAAAATTCCCTCTGGGGAGGGGATGGGAGAAAAGCTTCATAAAAGAGGAGCCTTAGCTGAACTGTGAGTGACAAGAGGCCCACCATTCAAAGAAAAGATCAGCAAAGGAAGAAGCTCTCCCAAGGGGTTGGAGTCGAGACAGAAAAACTGAGTTCCACATTGATGAGGTGGAACTGGCAGTGGGTAAAGGTGATTTTGAAGAGGGCTAGAGAAGAAGAGTGTGTGATGTTAAGACAGATGTAGACTCTTCCCAGAACTAGGGGAAATCAGGGCATGGTGGTGACTTGGAGCCAAAAGAGTCACATGCAGAGAACGGGAATGAGTGCTCTAGGTCCAACTCTCTGTGCTGTTTACAGTCTTGCAGTTGAGCTGGAAGCCTGGAGTTCAGAGACAGCATGACATCCCTGCTCCATCACTGCTGGTCAGAGATCTGGAGCTCTGGACTACAGCTGAAGTCCCACCCTGTGTATGTGGAAACTGAAGGCATCTCACCGACTGAGAGAAAACATGTGTGTGTGCAATGCATGACAACTTCCTCATCCATGCAGGGTAAATTCCAAGATTCCCACGGATGCCTGAACTACAGATAGTGCCACACCCTTTAAAAATAAAGTTGAATTTATACATTAGTTAAAGTAAGAGATGAATAACAATAAGGAATAACAAAAGAGAACTAATAGATAAACTAGAACTAAAAATATAATGGAAATATTTAAGTGTGATCTCTCCCTTAAGAGGCAAGTTAGAAATTAATATTCTCAGATAAAGTAACTGCAGGGAGCCGAAAGTGCAGGAAGCAGCACTGTGCATGGGGACGAGTGTGCACAGATATACATATATGTGAAAAGTACATACAATGTACTCTGCAAGGTGGTCTTCACCTAGCCTGTGTAAATATCATGTCAAAGATGAGTTCATTTAATAGATAATATTTTTTGAGCAGCTACTATGGGCCTAGTACTGTTTTGGCACTGGGAATGTAGCCAGGCCCAGCCCTTATGGAATTTAAAATTTAGTTGGAAAAATCCAACAGGTAAGCCTTTCTGAGCACTTACAATGTGCCAGACACTGTTCTAAACATTTAACATGAACCAACAAATTTGATCCTCACAAGAGCTCTACAAAGCAGGCATTAGTGCGTCCAGGGCTCTTACTTGCTGGAGTTTAGACCTGTTAAGGACGTTGCCCAAGGTCAACTACCCTGGAAATAACAGCTTGTAATTGAACTCAGGAAACACTGTTTCAGTGACTGCACTTTTACTCATGAAGTGATTCTATCCCTCAAAAGGTGAAATCATATTAAGAGAGGTTAAATAATTCTTTAAACATCACTCAAGAATTCTGATCTGTGTGAAAAGTTCATTCTTTGGCCAATATAGTGCGATTGTATGTAACCTAGAAGATTTCTTATTTAACCCCAAATGGTCTTTTCCCAGAACTAGCGCTTCCAGTGACAAGGGTGACACTAAATACCATTACTTGCTTTGATAACTGTTCACAAGTACACTCACTATAACTCATCAAACATCCCAGCATATTCACCTGGATGTTAGACTTATATACCAAGCTGTAGCATTTCAATTTGTACGTAACACACGGAGTCATTTATATTGATTGCTAGAAACTTTCTAGAAAGGCTCTGTACTTTTTCAAATCACCAGCACCTGGGTTTTGTATTTGTCTGTTCCCACACTGGGTGCCCAGCAGGTTTGTGTCATCATGTAAGATGTCCTTGGGCTGCCTTGATAGACCTGGGCTGGTCTCTGGGCCAGGAGTCAGCAAGGAGGGACTAGAGATGGTTACACTTCCTCATTACTATTCGCACAGTTTCACTTTTACCACCCACCCCCAAGCAGCCTAGAGAAATAGTTTACATAGATTCAGTTAATTTATACTTGAAAACAGTAAAATATATTTGTTTCTTACCTATCCACTTAAAGATCTTAAAATTTGCCAGCATATTTTCACATGAATATAAGACCTCCTAAAATGTTCAAGATTTTAAAAATGCTTTATAAGAGTACAAATATTTAAGATAATTGGTCTCATAAAAATGCCCCAAGCAACTTCCAATGCTAACATTTCTGTTCCTTTGAAAGTGATCGTGTATAATTATGTTTTATTCTCCTGCCCTTAGAAAGTAAAAAATACTCATGTCTCATGTCATCTCCTTATGATTATTTTAAAGATGTGCATCTTGATGTAGGGACTGGTCAATTGCTTATTAAAGACCTGTATTTTCATGGTTTTCTGTATCTTGCTATTTATACAGACGGCATTTAAAAAGTGATTTGAGGAATATCATAAATTTATTATTCCTGATAACATGGTGATAATTTGAGTGTGTTAAAAGGAGTTGTCCTGATCCACTGCAGTGTTGCTGAGATCTTGCATGATGATAATTGCATAGACCTGAATGAAACTCAGGAATCTTTGTTCTCGCCCCTGCAGCAATGCTATCCCTGACTTAGAAAAGAAGCCAGTGGAAGAGTGGTGAGTTTTCTTGGGATTTCCATTTTCCTGTCCATAGTAAAAGTGAGACAGTGAGAGTATCTTCAAGGAAAAAGCGCTTTGCAATGTCATTGTCCTGGTTAGCAAGGGGCCCCACGCTAGAGCAGAAATCTTCTGACTCTTAAGTCAGTCACATGTTAGCATCAAGTTCCCCCTGCACTTGTGGCGGGAGGCCTCTGAGATTTGGTTGCCTGGCTGCTACAGCCTCTTGTCACTAGAATTATCAAATTCTGAGTATTTTCATAATTTACCAGGTTCGTCAAAGAGAGAGGAGGGGAGTGCAAGGAGCTCGTCGGCGCCCCCTGGAGATCTTCTATTAAAAACACGTTTGCCCTCCTCTCCCTTCTCTCCAGCATGGCTCAGAATTGATTTACCTGGTGAACCACGTACTGTTAACTTCTGGATGCTTCTGACACACTTCTCCCAACCCCACATCAAAGACCTTCAACTAGGGTACCCAACAACCTGCTGGCCGAAGGTAAATTGGAAATCCAGCGCCTTTTCCAATAAGCATTTGGCAAAAGCTCATTGCCATAGCTGTGGCGTATTACCCTGCGGCCAGCAGGACAGTCTTCTCTTCTCCAGCTGCCTCTTCCCTAGAAAATATTTAATTCCATTTCATTTGAAAATCAGTAAAAAAGCACTCTCAAACTACTGTGAAGAAGGTGTTCTACAGTTTTCTTACAGGCTTCTTGAAGCCACAACTATATTTTCTATGATTTACTTCTTAAGAAGAAACTTAGAAAAAACATTTCATTGCATAGAATGGCTTGCTGTCAGACCAGCGTGCACACCGTGACAAGCCAAGGACACAGCTTTGAAGGAGATCTTTCTCCTATGACATCATTCAGTGAGAAATTCCTTGGATTCCAGACACTGTATTGATTACATGGTTTTGGATCAGCCAGTTTATTTGGGTGACAGATGATTCTTGCCCTTGTGTTGCCCTTGCATTTGTCAGGCTTTAAAAGATTGTGGAAGGATCATGAATATTAAACAGGCAGAAACCGTGGGTGGAGAAATTCTCATGCTCGACACCATATCCTTGTTTATCAAGGTCTGTTTGTGTTTTGCTCCGACGTGTATTAACCGGGTAGTCCTTTTCTTGTTTGCCCTCGTGAAAAAATGACAACACATGTGCATGCAAAGAAATGCTTTGCATTTAAGGTTTAAACAAGGGACGAGCTGAGCCAAGGGTAACAGCCTCTGAGAGCGAGAAGCGATTCTGGATGGGCTCCCTGCCTCCCTCCTCTGAAGCTGCTTTACCAAGGGCCATCTGGTCAGCTCAGCATGCTTGGAGGAGCAACTCAGGGGTCCAGATGGATGGGTTCTTGGAGAGTTCTTTAAAATCCCATGCATCCAACCCACCAGTCACCATATGCCAAAAGGTCACCTCATCCTGAGTGGCATCCTTCCTGGTCTTTCTTGGTGGTTGCTCATGTGGAGTCCGCACCCGGGTGCTTTCAGGGGTTATGGGGTTTTAATTAATGCATCATCATAATTACTCTACACACTAGCTAGCCTCACTGGTCTCAACATCACCATCTCCTCTGAGGCTCAGAGGAGACATGGACAGGAGGTGGGGTGTGCTGTGTGCTGGCTGTTCCCCTGCCTGCTGGAAGCGGGGAACCTGGGGTTCAGTCGGCAGCACAGGTCACTGTCCTTCATTAGGAACGGCAGCAATGGTTGTCACACGTTCCAGGCGCAGTCAGGGGTCTGGTCTTGGCTCTGCAGGATGGTACTTTGGGTTTCAAAGGCTCAGCGGGAAGGATGTGTAAGAAAAGAGTATAAATGAGAGGGGACTTAGTCTATTTCTCAGCATTCCATAAGTCGTGCCTTCAAGGAATAAAAAAGGCACTTTAAGACACACATTTTAAGTTTGTTCATTCTCTGCTGCTTTGAAATACAGTTTTTCCTACTGGTAGAAGGTTAAGCAGTATGACATTTACAGTGTTCTCTTGGCCCCACAATTTCCCCAGTCCTGAAGTCTTTGAAAATAATCAGCAGATCCAGGGATGGGCTACGGGGGAAGCTAAGGCCCAGACATTTCCTCTGCCCAGGAAGCCTGAGCCCTCTACATGGCTTATCTGCTTCATCGCAGATTCAGTGGCCCTTCCCCAGAGTGGCAGGTCGATGTAACCCCAAGCTGGTGGCTTGCTGTGAATGGCACATGCTTCAGAAGTGTCTCTCGACAGTGTGGGAAATCTCATTAAAGCCTGACATTTGCTGAGCATCCCCAGAGGGCAAAGGTGCCCATTCCAATCACAGTGCTCCTGTGCAGGGCCCGGCAGGCAGTCTGGTGGCGTCGGGATGGGGCAGTCATCTTCAGCATCCCTCATCTTTCAGCCTCCGCTACTACTCACAGCCCAGAAGGGCTCGTGTGCCTTCTAGCTGCGAGCCTGAAAACATCTTCACCTCTGGCCTGCTACTTTCCACCCTAGTGTCTGCTCATGCAACAGTAACTTTGCCAGCAGTTTGTTCCAAACCAGCCTCAGAACCTGAACAGGCCTCCCTTCAGTGCTCTTCAACCTGGCCTCCTGCAGGAGACCGAGGGAGGCCTTGCCTTCTTTCCCCACGAAGCCACAACACTGCTTCATCCCTGTGCACCTTCGGGCACCGGGCGGATGTGTCTATGTAAACCACTGAGGGCCAGAGATAGATGCAAGTAAGGAACAAAACTCCAAAGCGGGGTTCCTTGTCATCCGGGCAACCTCTTGGATGACCGTTACGATTACTAAAGAGATACCAATTAACACCATATGGAGAGCAGCTTTTTTCTTAACCTTCTGGATGCACTTAAAGAGTATCCAAATCTGCCCCCAAATCTACCTCCAAATCAGGTTTTACAGATGCATTTTTTTAACATCCAAGACACACCTGTTTTTTTCCCTAAGAGAGAAAAACGACCACGCACTGTATAACACTTTGGGGAATGGTGGAGGAGCACATACTAAGTGGCGTGAGATGGAGCTGAGAACCTCCTGTCACGAGGTAACACCATGACCACCACAGTGCCACAGCACAGTGTTTCACGCAGTGTTTCACAGGGACTGCCCTACCCTGGTATAAATGTGTGGTCCACACAACTGTGCACAGCTTGATAATGGTACTAAGCGACTATAGTATTGCTTATGTACGTAGTCTACTATACTCTGTGCCATTACTGTGGAGGGTACTCCTTTTATAAAACATATAATAGGAGTACTTTTATAAGTACTATTTATAAGAGTGTGAAGCAGCACTAGCAGCAGCCTCAGACATCTTGTGCTTGCTGCGTCCCTTGACTGCATCGAGACACTGTGTGGAACAATCTGTATTGGTGTCAGTACTCGACATGAGGTTCACACAAGGATAAAATTGTCTAAGAATACATTTCTCAGAATATGTATCCACTGTTAAGTGACACATCACTGTAATCTCTTCCCCTGGCTTAATTTAGGGTTAATGGATGAAAGCCCTTCCCAGTATCTACATTTCAATTTTTCCTACTGGAACTTTTTGTAACTCAGTCTTTTTTGATGCTACATAAATATGTGCTGCTACATATTCATTTTTACATACAGAATCCCTACTTTTCATCAAACTCTGCCAGGTATTTATCATAATCCTATCATCCCTCTCTTACTATTTTCATGTGAACTGTGTATTGGAGTTTTCTAGACAAATAGAAACAACTAAATCTCTGCTGATAAGAAGAACTGGTTCACAGGACTCCAGAGGCCAACTCATCCCCACTGTTAAGCTGGAGAACCAAGAAACTTGGTAGTGAGATTTCGGCTCAGTCTGAAGGTGCATGGGGCCCAGTAATAGGAACATCAGTAATCAAAGTTAGGCAAAGATAGATGTCCCAGCTCCAACAGACACAAATCTTTTTGTACTACTCAGGCCCTTAATGGGTTGGATGATACCCAGTTGCAATGGTGGGGGTAGATCTTCTTAACTCAGTTTACCAGTGTCGTTGATGATCTCTTCCAGAAGCAACCTAACAGGTACCTAGACATGTTTCATCAGTTTTCTGGACATCCTTTAACACAGTGGTCAAGCTGACACATAAAACTAACCACCACAAATCGGACACAGAAAAGTACAGACGACAGCCAAGCAAGGTGGTATGTGCCTAGAATCCCAGTACTTGGGAGGTTGAAGCAGGAGGATCTCTGAGCGCTCAAGGCCAGCCTGTGCTACATAGTGAATCCAAGGCCAGGCTGAATTATCTAGGGAGACTCTGTCTCAAAAAACAACAAAAAACAAAACAAAATATGGAAACAAACAAAAGAAGAAAAGTACAGAAGACAATAGACAAATACTCATGTGACCACCATCTAAATTAATAAGTGCTATATTTTGCCACTATTTCAGGATTTTTAAAATACAAAATGAATGAAATATCCTACAGATAGAGTTGTTGTGCTTTGACAGCCCTCCTCCATCCTACAGAGGCAACTACTCTTATGAAGTTGGTATGTATCCTTCTGTCCATACTTTCATCATTATTTTCAGGGGAACGATGAAGCTGTGAGATTTTGAGTAAGCTCCCCAGGTGCCTAGCTCAAGACCCAGGATTGGAAAGCCAGCTCGCTCCTAGAATTCTGAGCTGGACCATGCACAGCCCCATGCAGAAGTGAACAAAGGGGTAGGGATGAAGGAGATGCAAAACCATTGTGGCTGGAAGGATGACAAGAAAAAAACACTCATTCTGAATTCAGCTTTATGTTGGACAGGGGGCTAGACAGTGCTTTGTTCGCTTACACAGTTTGCCTGACTTTATAGTACTTCCTCTTTTATTCCACCTCCGAATTTCCAAAGATTGTGACAACATTTGTGAACCTAGAGACATAACCATGATCTGACTTAGATCTACTTCACCTACAGTTAGTTCACCATCTTGCATTTCCAAGCTCAGATAGGTTTTCTGATGTATGAGCACTGTTTCAAATCCTTGCTACTTTAAAGTGAATTTTTCTAAGATGTCAAGATCCAACCATATCGGACCACTTTTGTTTGTTAAATTGTGATAGCTCCTGAGGTCATTTGAAATTTGAAAGACAAAAAGAAATAAAACAATCATCTATTTAACAGATATTTACTCAGCTTATAATTTGCAAGGCTTGTGCTAATAACTACAATATAAATGTGAACAAAATGAATTGTTGTCCTTATAAAAATTATAATTTATTTGAGAACAAAAAGAAGAAAAATAGCAAAACATTGAAATTCATTTACTGAAGCAAAAAACCTAACTTCCTTTCCTGCAAACATAAAGGAAAAGTACCCAGCCATTGATATAGGAGCAGCTTCCAGAGGGAACGCTGAGATATTTTTCTGGGTGGCTGGGAGAAGAAAAGCATGACGGTATGCTCTGAGCACTCCTAGAAGACAATGTGATTTTTAGAACATGCTGGTTCTGTGGTATGAATGACCCCTGGTGTGTGTCTGCACAGGACAACTCTTTCCCTTTGGACTTTTCCTGGAATGCCTAACTTCAGCTCCTCCCTTGATGCTTTTCTCCTGGTATTTTCCACACACCACAATTCCTCCTCTACTTTTTCCAGGATCTCAGAGTGATTGCTGAGTCCATGAAGGCATAGTGAACCCTGAAGAAGAGAAGGAATTGATGAAAAATATCAAATGGCATTGGCAGCCCCACTCATTTGTGAGCAAGGAGCGCCCAGACACCCCTATGGAGGAGGGACCCAGATCCATCACTCACAGTTGTGCTAAGGCGAATCTTACAGAACCGGTCTGTAGTGTCTGGCAGATGTCTTTCTCAGCCTCACCATCATCCCACATGTAAAACATGGAAGGCACGCTTGAGTCTGGTGATCAGATGACTGATCAGAAAACAATAATATTCAGTATAAGAACCATTGTTGCACTCCTACCATCTTGTATGGTAAAGCTCTGCATCATTTCCAGTGGTGCTTTTTGTTACTTGTTACTCTTTGATTGCTTGATCAATCTTACATTCTTACGTCTGGTGGACTGAGCAACTTTGTTGAAGATAACAGTATGTAATGTGGCAACGGTTGTTAATTCCTATCGTTTTGTTTTGAGGTCATGTATTGTTTTTGTGTTGTTTTGATTTTGTCTTCATTGTTGTTTTGTTAGTTTTTTTTTAATCTTTAAAAAAGAGATTAAAAAATGAAATGATTTTCAGGCATTCCAGAAAAAATCCCAAGAATAATTGCTTTTATTCCTTCTAAGGCAATTTTTTTTGCACAGTTCTCTAAACTAAGCTCTCCGCTCCATGAAATAAACTTTTCTCTACTTATAGCAGACATGACTCAGGCTTTCAAACACTAGAATCCCTAGAAGTGTAACAAACCCCTGGAGCCACTTCAGAAAAAGGGTTAACCAACAAGAGAGCAGAGGTACAGAGGTACAGCTTGGCTTTCAGAACAGGAAATCCATGGGTTGGAACTCCTTTCCCACCACCTGAGAACTCAAGGGTTAAAAAGGTGCAGACCCTTAGGTCTTTCAGCATTGCTTCCAAGACAATCTGATTTTGGAGTCAGATTGTCACCGACACTAGGAGGAGGATCACTATTACTAGGCCCAAGTGAGTAGAAAAGCAATGCTAATCAAATGAAGCAGCTTAGCCCCTCATTCTCATGATCTTGATGTCTGCACCAAGGGACTTCTGTTCCTGACCAAAATGGACTAACAGGAACCAATTTTACCTTCCTAGCTCAAATAACCAAGAAACAAGATGTATTAGATTGAAATGGTGATTTTCAAAGTGTTGAGTATTAAGCAATGACAAATGATGATCAATAACAGATGAAAAATAAACAAATAAAAAAACATACATTGTTGCATCTCACTGACTTAAGAGTATGCAGGAAATAGCACAAGAAAAGGAAACAGGTGGAACTTGACTCTCTGAACTCAGCAAGAGTTGATCATCTGGAGAAAAAGAGGAAGGTAGAGTTTGTAAAATGGAGTACTGGAGAGGACAGGGCTGGCTACACAAAAAGAGAATTTTAGAGACCAACCAAATGTCTGCCTAAGTACTCAGCCAAGCATTGATAAGATCATATCTGTCAGGTAACTACCAACGCAGGGGAAAGAATCATTCCCGTAGGTTAGTAATAGCTACACATAGGGCAAAGAAAAGTGGCTGTTCTTACTTGACACAGAAAATCCATGTGATTAGAAGAAAAATAGGTATCCTACACAGAAAGAGCTTCACAAGTGGAGACTGATTAGCCATAGAGTGAGCATGACTCCAAATCTGGCTAAAAAAAATCTCAAAAGCAACTCTGTTTCTGGGCTGCCGCTGGTTGAGCACCTTTCTCTTTGCACCCCCTCTTACTATGCCATTTCTGCCTTGGAGCCAGCTGACCATGGAATGAATTGTCTAAAACCAGAAACCAAATTAAATCTTTTCTCCTTAAATTTTTTTTCAAGCAAAACCCAACTGGGTCAATTTTTCCACATACTTCAAATCCATCCAGGATAAGGCCAAGACTATTTATAGCATAATAACAGAAATATCCAGGGCATAGCAAAAATAAAATTCATGGTACCTGTCATGTAATTTAAAAAGCCATCAGGCATGTAAAAACAAGCAGAAAAATATGACTTCTATTGGGAATACAATTGAACAATATAGAATTGACTGAAATGTCAGAAGAATTAACAACCAAGTATATTCTGCTATTATGTATCTTTAAATGCTAACATATGATACATTGTTATCCTCAAATCTTTATATGTCTCATGTTAAGTAGAGACCTAGGAAAATTCTAAACTTGTAGATATTGCACATTATAATGTGTGCAAGGAAAAATCTACTGGACTGAGATAACTGAAGAAGAAAGACACCAAAAAAATTAATGAACCTGTACACATAACAATAAATAACTACTGAAAGTTAACCATGCAGAAAAGACATGAGAATATGTAGTACATTAAAGATCCTCAGGAAAACTGTAAGGGTCTAAATAATGATGTAAAGATAGTCTCGTAAAGAAAGGAGGGAAGAGACATAAGAAAATGTTCTTAGAAATAATGGCCAAAGAACTTTTTAAATTTACATTTAACATCAAAAATGAAAATCTTAGATACGAATTTAACATAACGTGTGTAAGATCTATATGAAGAAAACTACAAAATGCTGATGAAAACAATCAAAGTAGATCCAAATAAAAGAAGAAATGTTCCATGTTCATGGATAGATACTTGTGTTAGTCATCATTCATCACTGTGACAAAATACCAGCGATAAATCGACTTATAAAGGGATAATTTTGGAATTTTAGTTATGATTTTTTTTTTTTTGCGGTACTGGGGATCGAACTCAGGACCCTTTTAGTTATGATTAATTGGCCCTGATGCTTTGGGGCCTGTGATAAAACACAGTGTCTCAGTAGAAATGCATGGTGGAGGAAACTGCTCACCTCATGGTATCCAGGAAGCAGAGAGCAAGAAAGAGCGAGAGAGAGGGTGAGAGAGAACCACAGTCCCAATATCCCCCTCAAGGTTATGTCTTCATTTTCCTAACTTCTTCCTACTAATCCCATTATACCCACTTCCTGAAGGTTCCATCCCTTCTCAGCACTTCAGGCTGGTAACCAAACCTTTAACAGAGTGGTTCCGAAGAAACTTGTCCAAACTATAACAGAAGCCAATATTACTTTAGTGTCAGTTTTTTTAAAAATATGATCTATACATTCAGCACACTTCAATCAAAATCCTGGCAAAGTCATCTTGTGATTATGGACAAAGTGCTTCTAAAGTTTTTGTGGAAACACAGAGGACCTGAGGTAATCAAGATAAGGAAGAATAGTGTAGAAGGGTTGGTGCTCCTTATGTTTAAGACTTGTTGTAAACCAACAGTAATCAAACTAGTGCGGCTTTGAAGGAATGGGCAAACAGATAGGTTGGAACAACATAGAGCGCCTGGAAACAGACCTGTACCAGCATGACAGCTGATGTCTGACAAAAGGCAGAGGCATGTGATAGAGACCAGGTAGTCTCTTTAACAAATAATACTAGAAAAATCAGACATCCCACATGAGAAACAAATCACCTCATCACAGTAGGGAAACCACTGAAGACAAAACATGTATCCCTCTTTAACATGTTGAAACCTAACTCTCAAGTGGTGACCTTTGCAGGCAGAGTCCTTGCAAGGTGATTGGGTCATAAGAGCAGAGTCCTCTTCGATGGGACTAGTGCCTTCATAAAAGCGCTCTCAGAGACATGTCTTAACTCTTCCTCCAGGTGAAGACTTAGTAAGCAGACACCACCCGTAAACCAAGAAGCAGGCTCTCAGCAAACCCCACATCTCCCAAGTCTTGATCTTATACTTCTCAGCTTCCAGGACAGTAAGAAATAGATGTTTCTTGTTTATAATTGACCCAGTCCATGCTGTTTGTTAGAGGAGCCTAAAGAGAAGAAGACACAGACTTACATCTTTTACAAAAATTAACTCAAGATGCAATACAAATGTAAACATAAAGTGCAAAAGTAGTTTCTAGAAGATGACACAGGAGAAAATTATGAAAAAATATTTACTACCATATGTCAATAGTGAATAGCAATTTAGAGTGCAACAATTTGCCAACTCAAACCTGTCAGAATGACAGAAACCCTAAATACTGACAACCTCTGCAGTGGGCAAGAATGTGAGGCAACAAGGGCTTTCATTCATCACTAGTGGAAATGCAAAGCAGTACATATAATTCTGAACACAGCTTGGAGTTTCTTGCAAATAAACACATAAGCTTACTCTGTGGTGCAGTGATCACACTCCCAGGTATTCCCAAATGAGTCAAATACATATGTCCACAGAAAGACTTGCCCAAGCATGTCTGCATGTATTTTAAGATCTAAAATTTCCAGTAGTCTAAATATCTTTGAACCTTACAGAGTCCCAGAAATGTAATTTTATGTTTCTTTCTGTCCCTATATGGATAGCTGGTTTTTGATAAATGTGTCAAATCTATCACTTATCTATCTCTGTGCATAAAACAAAAGGCTTCAATCCATATTTCATAACACACTAAAAATTTACTTAAAACGGATCATAGGCCTAGATGTAAACACATAAAAACCTTCAAATTTCAGAAGAATTTGTGAAAGAACAAATTGGCAATTAGACTTCATCAGAATTAAAACTTATTCTTTGAAAGTCACTATTTAGAGAATCAAAGCCAAGTAAATACTGAGATAAAATATTTGAAAGTAGTGTATTGAATAAGTATTCTACCCAGGATACATAAAACTCTCATAATCCAACATTAAGAAAACAACTCACTATAAAAATTATTAAAAGATTTTTAAAACACTTTATCCGATGTACTACCTGCAGAAAAAGCCAATAACCAATGCTCGACATCATTAGTCATTAAGGAAAATGCAAATTAAACCCACAATGAGACCACTATACATTTATTCAAATGTATAAAATTAAGAAAGACTTTCTATACCTGGTATTCCTGAGGTTATGAATGATCTTAGTCTCTCATATGCTGCTGTTAGGAATGCAAATTAACAAAACTACTTTGTAAAATAGCTTGGCGTTTTCTTAGGTTTACTATACACCTAGCATGTGAACCAGGCATTACTGCCCTCGGTGAGTGGAACAAGAAACTGTGGTATGCCTGCACATCGACCAGTATTCAGAAAGAAAACATGAGAGATTGATACATACTTAGCTAAATCCCCAAGTTATGTTGCATGAAAGAAGTCAAATTTTAAAAAATAAAAACTCCATGAGCTACATGATTCTATTTACTGTGTGTGTGTGTGTGTGTGTGAGAGAGAGAGAGAGAGAGAGACAGAGACAGAGAGAGAGGGAGAGAGAGCGGGGGCAGGGGGAGCATGCACGCGCACTCCTACTGTGGCAAAGAAGTCAACTGTGATAGAGAACAATGCACTGGTTGCCTGGGGTTGACAGAGGTGGACACAAAGCGAGATGAAAAGCCAGGGCAGGGGGCTGATATGTTCTGTGTCACTGTCTGGATGGCTATGGTTTTGTGGGAGTGCTTACGCGTGTGTCTCTATATAAGCCATGGCTTAGGTGTTGCAATATGTGCTATTTCTTATTTGCCATCATAACTGAATAAAACTATAAAGACAGAAGCGCACCATGCTCACTTCACAAGCAAAGTCCACAAAGGCCCCGTGACCGTAAAATTAGTGTGAAGTATTGCACCCAGGAGAAGCGCTGAGAGGGCTTGGATCCAAGTCAGGGGAACCAGAAAGCATGTTCAGATGCTCTGGTGGCCAACGACTCAAATTCAAATTCTACCTTCACATAGGTCCCGCACTGCCAGGAAACGCTGGCTCTGTGAGAACTCCGAAAGTGAGCCCCTAAACGCTGCCCTGTGACCGTTGGGGGCTAAGTCCCACCGGATGGGCTGATACCAGTCTTTGGTGGCCCTAGGACCTGGAGGGGTGGGGATGGAGTCTGGTTGGGAAGCAGTGCAGTCAGTGATTGTGCAATCAGAGATAATTATTTTCTAACTCCACTGCCATTGACTCTTCCTGTCTCCCGCCGGCCAGGAAAAGCTGCCTCGGCGCCTTTGGTTTTAGCCTCTAATTTTCTGTCAGCTGCTGACCATTTCTGTCTCTCCGTCCTCGAGTCTCGTCTCCCGCTGTGGTGCACAGTCCTAGGCGCACTCGCGCTCTCCTCCTCACCCCCCACTGCGTGTGCACAGCCCCTCGGCCTGCCCTGGGCCTCTTCCCCAAAGGGCCGCTGCCCACCGTTGGAGAGGCTCCTTTCTGTTTTCATTCAGGGGTGGCTACCCACTCCATTTGATTAATAAATACCCCTACCCCACCCATAAGACCCTTGTCCTCACTGAAAATGTCACTAGGTTTTTCTCAGGTGCCTGAATAAAGCCGAATTCATTCATTCAGAGAAGAAAAAGAAAGAAAAGCCTAGGTTGCAATGACTTTACACATCAATAAGACATATGTATGAAGCTGTTCAAGTTGTTAATGATTCACCATGAAACATCCAATACCACCCCGGACAAAGCACCTTACTAACCATTAATGAATACGCATACACCGAATATGAGATAGCTTCCAACTCCTTTCAGCTGCCTTTGATAATACAGGTTCCTGTATCATCCTGCTATATAATGAAACCCCGGCCTGAATTGTATAGATGCAAATCACAGGAGCTGCCTGCAAGCTTGTGCATTGTAACTTATCTGTGGGGCCAATAAAAAGATATCCCATTATCAGCCTTGTCCACTTAACTACTAATAAGGCTCCTCCGGTACTTTCATCCTATACATCTCTCCAGCTCCCACTGGCAGCACCAAAGCCTGCTTAACATCCCTGCTGGCAGACTTGCGGGGGAAGGTGTGCGGAACAGCTTTAAGGCTGCAATATGAGATCCAAGTCAAGTACCATGAGTGTTCTGTGGTTGTACACAGTCTTCTGTCCCAAACAATGGGCTCCCTGGGACTAAGAAACCTCTGCCCAGAGCCACAGCTCTTTAAATCCTGAGGCGAGGTCACCTTTGGAGTCTTGGGTGGATGAGGGGGGGAGCTGCTCACCTGTAACCTTGCTTCTAAGAGTAGTAAAGACAGGAGGAAACTACCTCTTTTGTTCTATCCTGCACCGCGGCCTTTTCTCCTGACTCTTGTTCTAAGATACGCACACCCCTCACCGTCTGCCTTCATTGCTCCTGTGGAACCTTGTGCAAACCTCAGCAAGGCAAAGGGGTCCAGGCTAGACCCAAGTGGTGCATGACACTACCTTCTAAGACCACCAAGGGGTCCTCTTCTCCCTAAACCAAAATCACTCAGGGCAAAGAGAAGGCAGAGGGCCCTGCACCAGCAGGCCCGGCAAAACAGCACTGAGCTGCTTTGGCTCAGAGCTTTTGTGCTTAATTATGATCACTTTCCTCTAGCTGTATTTTCTGGAGTATTTGTCCTGTTCATTTCTTCGATATTGTTCTACTGTCCATTTTACCCAAATTTACTGATTCCCTTTCTTTCTTGAAAACAACCTCACATTCATTTTAGAATCAAGTACACAAAATTATACAATCACCAACAGAAGATTTCTGGAAGAAAAGCCCTACAATACTTTCTTGTCCTGTTTAACCGAACTTGCCATGGCAGGTTTTGCACTCTCGTTAATTAACAACAGACCAGACTCCTGTTTGATGGTATTCACATGCCTAGATAGTCTCTTGCGAGCATCAAAACAATATTCCTAACAGCAGACAGCAGATGTAGCATTACTTATCCCTGCCTGCTCCGGAAGAGCCTAGGACAGGTAGAAGAGCCTTAGGCTGACACAAGCTTACTTGGTTAGGTCCTGAGACCAAGCAGAATCAAGCCTTCTGGCTCTTGTGTGAGCCTTGCTTCTCCTTTGATACTGTGGCCTCTTTCTCTGTGAAGACGTGGTCAGGGGAGTGCGTATTCTTCCTTGCCCATCGCAATGTTGCACTTCATTTTTTTAACAGTTGCTTTGTTTCTTTTTCCTTTTGAGATTGGAGGGCCTCCTGTCTTATGACATGCTCGCTAAATCTCTCCCTATCTAATCAAAGTTTCCATGAGATTGACCATTAATCTCCCACGAGTATGTATACTAATCTGTGAAGCCCTCTCCTGGCAATCCTGTAATAATTTAGAGTATAGAGTGAGTTCTCCCTAAAATGGATGCAAAATTTGAGGCTCTGTGTAGTTAATGTCTCCAGGAGAATAGATGGCTGAGGGATATTTTTTTACTTAGCTGTATCTCTCCAACCCATCACCTCTGAAAATAGCAAAACCAAAAGTAGGTTCCTTTATTTTGTTTAGGGAAGGACATAAAGAGTAAGTTATCATGGACCCACAAGAGAAACAAGAAGTAAGTGAAATGTAATTACCCAAGTTGGAAAGTCGCCATAGACAACAGCTGCAGAATCCCACTATGGGACAAAAAAGCAATATTGACCAGGAAACAGCATATTACCCTTCACAGAACCACTGAAGGTTTGTTCCTCACCCATATTTATTCGAAAGACCTCGGCTCTAACTACTTAGTATGGGAAACTCATTACTGGCATTTGCAGATGCTCGGAGAAGTAGTGTCTCAGACTGAGAGGAGGAGACAGGTAAGGAAAATTAATAATGCATACAGTGAAACCCACTTAGCTTTCTGTCTGTGAAGAAGGGCTCTTGTGAGTCAGGACAGAGCAGTCAGTTTGGAGGATATATACACGGAGAGAAATAAGTCAATGGCAGGAGGGGAGAAAATCATTTGAAGTGTGAATCAGACCTCTTCCACCACCCCAAAGCTGCCACGGAACATGACAGCATGAGCTCTCAGCGCATGGCAGAGCCTCCACTTTCCTCCCCATGCCCCATGCTGCCCTGAAGGCAGAGGTGGGAGCACTGTAGATTGGGTAGAGGCAGGCAGATTGGGTAGAGGTTCTGCCCAGCAGGCTTCTGAGGCCATAGTGAAGCTTCTGCCACACATCAGGAGCAAATAGTAGCCTGGAAACTTCAAACACTCAAAATAAGCCTGTGCTCTGGTGGGGCAGGCAGGTATTTAGGAGCCAGAGATGGGAGTAAGGGCACCCCAAGGAGAGGAGAGGGAACACCAGACACACGCATTGGAAAGACTAGGAGAACAAAGGAAGAAAGGGAGAGGGACAGGGAAACACAATTCAGAACTGGCAGGAAAAGGAGGAAATGTATCATGGAAGACCTAGATCTGGGAATTGATTGTTAAGCAAAAAGCCACTGCAGTGTGTGTGTGTGTGTGTGTGTGTGTGTGTGTGCGTGTGTGTGTGTGACGGAGGGGTTTTGATATGTTTTTGTGAGAACATTTTAGTGGCTTTTATTTTCCAGCAGAAAAGAATGGTTATCAGATTTCTGTCTTTAAAGAAGTAAATTTTGTGGGGAAAATTAGCCAGAATCACTCAGGAGTTGTAGATTTCCAGGACCAAAAAGGCCAAACATATAGTAATGTGAAGGATGACTTTGTTTTCATTGATTCAGCTGTCATGTAACAAAAGGAAGCTCTTTGTATGTGTAGAAAGCTTCCTGGGGATTGAAAAGCTCTTCTAATTTTGTGCTTTTCCTAATGAGTTCAAGTCTGAACAACTCTTGTGCCTTAGAAAAAGCTATTGCTCTTCCCAAAAGGTGTTGAGCCTTCTTTGGAGAAGAAGTAACTTCTACTCTTATATTTGTTTACTCATTCATTTTGTTTCATTCTACTTCAAATGGAGATTTGTAATTTTCTGAAATTTTACACAGGTTCAGAGAAGAATAATATGGATTCAACATTTTCACTCCTAAATATGATGCTCTCAGTGGCTATTTGTTTGTTTTAAATTGAGGTCTGATGGAAACAGCCAAGAAAACATTTCAAAAGGAGCTCTAGGTGCTTCTCAGCTCTTAGGTGCTTCATAAAGAGTCAACGTTATAATGGGTGTTTTGCTTCTCTTCTCTGTAAGAGTTGTCAAACCATGTGGGGAGTCAGTAGAGTATCCTGTTATCCTGGGCCTCATCCTGGGCCACTTGAAGTGTCCAGGCTCCTGGAAACAAGCAGAAGCTGTGTCTAGGAGACTCACTCTAACTTAATGTTCTGTGTCTCCCCTGGGGAAAGGACCTCAGCATTACAGTTGTTTCATGTTTCTCCCCTTTCCATTAGGGGGAAGTTTCACACTTTAGCAGTAAATCATCCTTTGTAGCAACATCAGGGCTCTTAAGGAAGTCAGGAAAATTGAACTCCCGCTCAAGGTAGGAGCAAGCTAGGGAGGTTTGCAAAAAGCCCCTTCCATGCACCAAAAGCTGAAACGCAGATTCTCCGGAGGGCTCTCTGTGAGAAAGGCGGGGTGCTTCAGTGCCACCAGGATGGGCTGTGGGGGCAGGAGAGGCTGTGGAAGGCTGTGTCTCTCCTAATATGCAGTGCTCCTCAAGAGTGGCCAGCCAGGCAGCACTGGTCTCTGCTTTGGAGCACTTGCATAACCTCTTCAAATCAAGTTTCTTCATCTGAAAATAGGACAACCTGTGCAGTTTTTTCCAAAACCATCCTCCTCCTCCTCCTGGATTACCAAATCCATTGATAACTAAAAGGAAGGCCCACTCACAGATTGTAGGAACAGCCCCACCCCAGGCATCTAGATTGATAGATTTCACAGGCTGAAAGACCACACCTTAGACCAAGACCCCAAAGTCTCACCCAGGTCCCTCCCAGACCATACTCCACAGAATAAAGTTGGCTTTGCTGAGCTGCTGGCCATTGCTAGGAAGGTTGTTCCCATTCATCCGCTTGCACAGATGACCTTGCACTGACATGAATCACACAAGGAGCAGACTTAGAATACTGAGTACAAGGCATGCTCTCCAACTTAGAATGGGGTGTATGTCAAAGGTATTAGTTAACTGACTATACAGAGCTCAGCACACATTTTTTCAGCATGCACTTTTCCAGATATGCTATGAATGATTGCCAGGGTTCTCTACTGGCCCACCAAATAATTTTCACATATAATGTACTGAAAAGCTCTCAGAATGATGCTACTGACACTAATAATTAAGCAAAATGTCAAAACAATTAAACTGAATCAATCAGCTTCCCTTCTAAGAGTTCACTGAAGATAAAAACAGCATTCAGTTCCTCTTGTAGAGCACAGCTACAGTAATCACTGCAGGGGTGACCACGAGGCCTGCTGCGTGCCTCACCACGGTTCAGGGGGTTTAATGTCATCCTCCTATCTACTGAATGAGATAGATTCTCTTATTATACCACTTAATAGATGGAAAAACTGAGGCCCCAGAGATTGCCCAGCGCTAGTCAGTGGTGGAACTGGAATTTGAATATTTTCTGCCTGCCTTCTGAATGTATTCTGGAATTTGAATGCTTTCTGTCTTGGCTAGAAAGCTAAAGAGGCATTGATTGAAAAGATTGCTATAAAGAAATAGTTTTGTTTTTATTTGGATTCTGATACAGTGAAATAAGGGACTAATTAAAAGAAGTGAGACAGAGAGTACACACTGCTTTTGTTTTGCTTGGGAGGGGCAGGCTCTCTCTAATTTGCCTAGCTTGGCCTTGAATCCCTGCCCTCAGGTGATCCTCCTGCCTCAGCCTCCCAAATAGCTGGGACTACAGGTGTGTCCTGTGGCGGCTGGTTCCAGTTAAGATTCTTTAATAGGAGCTGCCAATGGTTTGGTGCCCAAGGTAACTGGGTGGATCTCCTCTGCCATGTGTGTGCCAGTTTATGTGGAACCTAGGGCCTGAGCTTCCTTCCAGGGGCTGTATCGCTGAGGCTCTTCACTGCTGATCAGTCCTGCTTAGCCTTCTATGGTCTCCCCTCACCAATGGAAATAAAGCAGAGCAAGTATGATTTTCCCAAGGTATCTGGGGAGTTGCTAGCAAGAAAAAGAAAGGAAGAAAAAATTGCGTTGAAGGTGAAAGTGGCGGACTTAAGAGAGACTGCTGCAGGAGGAACGGTAGCCCTGCCTGAGACAGGCACAGGAAAAGGGTGCGAAGGAGGAATGGTACACGCCTGGCCTCCATTCCAGGCTGGCTCCTGCCAGAAGTCTCACCCGCTCGCTGCTCATTTCTCAGTGGGCATCCTTAACTCTGGCTTCTGGATTCACTCCTGACAATGCACATACACTCTTTTTTCCACACTCTTTCCTTTGTTCTCCCTTTTCTATATCCAATATGTGTACAGAACTTTCAGCTAGTATTCAAATGTTGCTGGACAAAATGTGCTTTATCTCTTTGGGGCACTCAGAACCTCCTCTGACAAAGGCGCTACCCTACCTTTTCCCACTCTTGCTTAGTCCCAATCCTCTGTCTCTCTGCTCATTACCTGCAGACTCGTATACTTCATAACTGTCACTTCTGCAGAGATGCCTCCCGCATCTCTAATGCATTGCACCTTTCTGCTGCCTCTCAGGCTCTTTGAGGGATGCTCCCAGCCAAAAATGAAAATCTGCTTTATTTCCTAGGAAAGAGTAATTTATGACATTGAACTATCCACAAAGCTATTGTTTTCATCCATCCCTACTTGAAACCAACATATCTGCAGTTAAAATTGCCATCTCCCTACTCCTTAAATATTTTCCCCGTAATTTCCTTAGAAATCCTTCTTAAAAAGTCATCCAGGATAAAAGTAAGGACTAACAATTCCCTTTTCTTTTATTCTCTTTACCAGTTTATCAGCAAATTGCATCAATTCTTCACAATGTTTGCCTCATCCATCTTATCTTAGATTCTCATTACCACCACCTTGATTTCCAAGCTGTCCATATAACTAAGCCAAGTTCCTAGTATTTGAGGACATGGGCTTGCTGGGTTAGAGCCCAAACTCTGACTCTCATTAGCACAATTAAATAAAATAATAGCACATACCTCCGAGAGTGCTTGACATAATTAAACAATATTCACATGATGAATAGATTCTCCATCTGCAGGGCTTAGTAATATCATTTCCTTTCCTCTACTCTCACCTATATTCCCATCAACTATGTCCTCCTCTAAGAGACAAAGTTTCTTTAAATATACCCTGCTGCCAGTATGACTTCACCATTGCAAAACCACTAAAGGCTCCCCACTGCTCAATAAATAAAACCAGAGCCTATCGCCTAGCATGCCCTGTCCTCCCCAGCTGTCTAACTACCTTCCTTCCACCTAGTTGGAAGGACTGCTTTCCTGCTCCCAAGACCTATGTCTGTGCTACCTTTGCTGCTTGAAAGTCTGCATGGCCTCAGATTGGAGCCTTGACTCACATGGAACCTAGCGTCCATGCCCTAGCACTACCTTCTCTCAGTTCCTCTGGTGCTGCTTTGCATTTCTGTCCATGCCACTCACTTGACTCTATCTGCTCTGTTATCTTTATCCCAAGACCCCACAGCTACAGAGAGAGGCCGGATATTTGATCTTACTTACATCTGCAACCATGGCAGTGCCTGACACATAGCATGTTCTCAAAGCTTTTCGCTAAATAATAGTGGAGGAGTTTCCTCTCTCCACTGAAACGTTGAGGAAACGATAGATAAATAAGAAAGACATGAATGAAGATGCAGAGGAGTAAGGATACCTTGGGAGAGAAGCCCCGAATGGTTTATTCATGGTATGAGGCCGAGGTCCAAGCCCTTTTCCTCCACGTGTGACTCCTCCACACTGAGTAGACAGAGACAACTATGGGTCTTTCCATATTCCTGGCCTGTACACAAATGCAACTGTGCAACCTAGGTTTGGGTGGAGATGCTGCTTATGGTCCTCAGATGTGGTTAGATACCCAGTTCTGATCTCTCCATGGACCTCACCTTCCACTAATAGTGAGCTCCGGTGCACAGCTTGTTTCTTCTCCATGTTGGGCACCTGAGCAGATGCGCTTCCTTCCAGGGAACATTTGGACAGATGTGAGGAGGCAGCAGCCCCTCCTCCACCTGGTAGATAGACCAATAAATGACACTTGAAGTCACTGCAGAGGCTGGGCCAGCAGGTGTGTTTCTCCTGGGGTGCTCACAAACTGTTTTACAGCCCCTGTGCATATAAGTGGAACAATCTGGTTAGTGCTCCTGGATGGACTGGGCATGAGAATCACGCAGTCACTCCAGGCTGGGACCAAGTGCTCTCTTCTTTTCTCCTCCTTGTGGGGTGGTGTGACCAGCATCACCTTGAAGACAGCTGAAGACCACAGGGCTGCAGCTTGAAGGAGACCTGGGTCCCCAGGGTGGCTGAGCAAAGCAGAGGCTGCTGGCTTGCCACACGCTGCTTGATGTATGAGAGGGAGAAGACAACTATTTTTGTACTGAGTGCTAGGATCAGGTTTGTTCACTGTAATACTTAGAATTGTTTCTGTTCAAAGCATTTTCTCATATCTCATCTCAGTGGAAGCCCAGAGCAAACCTAGAAAAAGGAGAGATAAATCTGGTTCTGCCATTTTCCTTCTGAGGTAACCAGGGATAAGAATGTTTATTAGCCAGTCCTTAATCCCTCGACAAGAAGCTAGACTTTTGAGAAATTGCCTACTTATCTTTCTTCTCTACCACACTATCTCTCATAAATATAAAAGCTAATGCTTAATAAATACTGTTGTTATTATTTCCTTCCACAGTCTTACCCATCTTGTCGCCCTGGAAGGAGCTGCAGTCAGGGCTGAGAAACCACATCGCTCTACAGAGGGAGGAGGGGAATAGAGAGCCCTTAGGACAGCTCCAGGGCTCCAGGAGGATGGAGGGTTCCGCACCACCCTCAAGCACAGGCAGTCGCTGCTACCTCTCATCTCCTGTCTGAAAGTGAAGAGGCGCCACTTAGTCAGGGTCTGCCTGCCTCATTGAGCCTGCCCTGACAAGAGCACGCAGAGGGGTACTTCAGGGCAGAGCGCAAAGGGGCGTGTCTTCCCTCCCTAGCAGGATGGGCCCTTCAGCAGAAGAAAAGAAAGAAAAGACAGCAGCAAGCCTCTCCTCCTCACCCTTCTGCAGGGGCTGCTCCAGGGATGCGGTGAGACTCCAGCCCCGCCTCTCCACCCAGGCTCAGGCTCAGAGGAGAGCAGGCAGTGGCCTCGGGCAGGGGCAGCTCTTCTCTCTCCCTCCCTCTCCCTCTCTCTGTCTCTGTCTCTGTCTCTGTCTCTGTCTGTCTCTCTCTCTCTCTCTCTCTGAGAGGGGGCTGCCTTCAGGTTTGCTGTGCCTGCTTCAGCCCTCCCAGGGCAGCAGCACTGGCAGGCAGGAACGAGCTCAGTCTGAGTGCATTTACCTAGAGTGTCCTTCTAGTGATGTTAGTGAGTACCAGCCATGCTGTCCTATGAAATGATGGTGTTTCACAGTGGCTGGCACACAGGAAAAGCTTCATCAAGGTTCCATGAGTGAGTAAGTGATTAGATGATTTAGGTCATGGTCTTCTTATCTACTCTCCTCTCTTTCTTCATTTTAATGTTATTTAGAGTTGGTTGAGTGGTTGGGGATGTAGCTCAAGGGCAGAGCACTTGCCTACTTGCAGAAGGCCCTCAGTTGGGTCCTGAGCATGGGAAAAAAACAAAAGTAGAACCTCAAAGTGGATTGAGATAAATGATCAAATGCCTACATTCTGACCAGTGAAGCCCGTGTTATTTGGTAATAGTACGTAACAGATGCTTCTATCATTTTCCGGTGAAATGAGATAGGAGCTATGGATCCAAATTTAACAAATAAATCAAAACGGTACTTGGATATCGGGATGAGAGATGAAGTGAAATTAGAACAACGGAGAGCAAAATGAACTAGGGTTTCTGGAAAGCAGGAACAGATGCTTTTTTGTGAGTTAAGCAAGAAGCTTCCTTAGGAAACAGAGGGCCAGACAGGAACTGAGTCTTAAGTGGCTCAAAGGGAGCATCAGGAAATGGTGGGGAGACCTTGTGAGAATTCATTTCAAAGAATACACTTTGGGTTTTCCAGATTCTTTAGGAGGGAAGCAAAGAATGACCAAGCATAGTGGAACGTGCTTGTAGACACAACACTCAGAAGGCTGAGGCGGGAGGGACACTTGAGCCCAAGAATTTCACACTAGCCTGGGCAACTTGGTGGAGACCCCTATTTCAAAACAAGCAAACAAATAGCCAAAAGAATGTTCATCAGTTTCTGAATGAAGCAGGAAAGAGAGATGTTTCCTATGAAAAGTCTCAGACTGCTGATGATTAATGAATGACATGCGCTATAAGGGAAGTACGGCATGCTGTGGGAATGTGAGGGAAAGGCACATTTTGTCAAGGTTTGGGACAGCACTGCTACGATAGGACATTTATGTGGAGATGGAGTTTATTTAAGCTTTGAAGTTAAACATGAGGTTGACCATCAATTATGGAAGGTTGGAGAAGGTAGGAAGGTGATTATAGCAAAAGGGAATGTGTTAAGGTAAGTCAGAGATAGATCATTGTTCAACTTGTCAGCAGACAAGGCGTGGGGACTAGAGTGAGAGGGGAGAAGAGGAGGTGCTAGAGAGAGTGGTAGGGAGGTGGGTAGGTTACATTATTGCAGGCTTAAGATTTATGCTTGCTCCTGAATGCAAGAAAGACCCCTCCAAAGGTTATGAGAGCAGAAATAGACAAGAGAAAGCTGAGAGGATGATTCTGAGGACATGCACAGGAGGACTCCATGGAGTGCAGCCGCATGTCTCAGGGGCTCCAGCTCGTGTGGGGCTGCTGGAAATGTTTGGGAGGGAACCACAGGGCAGGCATAGTCAGAGCGCAGGCCAGGGCTGCTCAGGAAAGGTGTGGCTCTCAGTTGAGAAAAGGGGACACTGAGTTAGAGTTGGAGAATTTTAAGAAATAGAAAATGTTTCCATTTTAACAGATTACTTAGAAAAATGAACAAATGCATAAAGAGTTTTCCTCTAGTCCAACACCCTGGTTGAGTGTGACTCATTAACTGACAGTATCCCTTGTTGATGGGCTTTTCCTACCATGATGGCTGGTTCCTTATCAGGAGAAGGCTTCTTCTCCCTCGGAGAATGTTTCCCGTGGTGATGAGCCCATCTCTACCAATCGTGTGCACCGTGGCACACCTCAATAGTATCACATGCATATCAGGGAGTCTCTTTTGCTGTAAGCCTCTCTGGTTTGAACGGCTTTCCATGTAACTCCTTGCAATTTACAAAGTGCTGGATTTAGATATAAGTGATTAAAAAAAATGAAAAAGAATCAGAGCCGTGTCCAGCTTTTCTGATCATTGCAAATGCCAGCTCTGTGGTTCTGTACCTAACAATTTAGAGGCCCTTGCACTAAACATCAATTCATGTTGCAGAGAGAGGAGCAAGACCACTTGATGTTGGAAAGCCCTTCCTTGTTGCTTAAAGTTTCATGTAGCATTCTAACATGGTATCTGTTATAATAAAGAGGTATGCTTTATTATTATAAAGAGAATGTTTTATTATTTCAATTTTTAAATGCTAGCATAGATTTTGAATAAAGAAAAGATTTAAAATTCTGAGAGCTAAGAACTTTACTATTCTCTGGCTGTGTGCTGCCAACTAAATCCCTCAGACTTTGTGGGACTCAGGCTTCATGACAGAGAAATGGGCCTACTAATGTGTGATAGCAGCCATGTGATAAGCACTGGGGTTGCTGAGTGAGTAGGACTCTGGGAAGGAGCAGTTAGAGTGTAGAGGGCCACCCCTATAGCTCTCTCCTGCTCTTGTCTTTCTTGTGTGAGTAGGCGACCCTTCAAGCCTAGTAATGCGACATGGCTAGGGCCAGTGTTCACTGTAGACAACAAGAAGGAAAAAGGCACATTTGAGATTAAAGCTCTGAAAAGAGCTGTCCAATCTGTCAGCCGTTCTGCTCCTGACCTTTGCTGTGCACTGAGCAGCCGAGGTGCCTCCCCCAGCACGTTTCTGCTGTGTAGGACATGGCACTGAGAGGAATAGACTTAAATAAATGTCTCCCCAGCAGCGCAGTCAGGTAGTAAAAGAACGGAATGCCCTCTGCCAGCACCAGGCTGCTGGACCTAATGCCCGAGAGCCCAGGGCTCTCCTTCTCTAACCATGTGGCTCCTAAGAAGGTGCTCCTATTTCTGAGGTTCTGAAGATCAAGCCTGCCTTGTTGAGTCCTTTAAATGTGCCCGATTTGACTTCACCATCTCTAACACAGCCCAGGAGGAGACCTGCTGACCCCTCAGAAGGAGGATGTGCATGGTAGAAGGCAGAAAGCAACAGGATCAGCAGGTTGCAGGAGATTAGAGGCATTCTCAGATTTCAACAGGATTGGGACCAGGTAGATGCAGGCTAACACTGGCCCCAGCACTGGTCTACAGAGCTGTGTCTGGGAGAAGACAGGTACCTTACGAGCAGACAAGTAGATGAGAAAGGGCAACCTGCTTTGAAGTAGGAAGAACCTATTACCTGAGTGGGAGAAAGGCCAGTTCTGATTGTAGACAGCACTGGCCATGACAGTGGCAAATGTGTGGCTTCATGCAATGCTTAACTGGTAGGGGTTAAACAAGGTGACATGTATAAATAGAGGGGTCATAGCCTGCGGACACTTCCTAGGTGTCCCGCAGATGCTGGTGGAGCGCACCTTCATCTCCGCCTTGCTATGTCCTGCCTCCTCCGTCTCTTTCTTTTGTTGTCGTTTTTTTCTTTTCCTTTTTTGTTTCACAGAACTAAGAATTTATGCATGCAGAAAAGCACTCGAAACAAAATTTGAAAGCAAAGCACTTGGAAGGCATTTTTGCAGCATTGCTTGACATATAAAAAATAATATTCTTAATAAAACTAAACTTTATCTTGACAGCTCACAAGGAAAGAAGTGCACATGGTCAATAAGACTATGAAAATGATATTGGTGCCTACCAAGTTCCAGGTACCATAGAAGCAAGTCCTGATTGTACAAAACTGCATGTGACCAAATCCCAGCCTTTGAGGAATTCAGCAGCTGACACTTCATAATTTATGCATTGTGCATACTCAGCTAGTCCATAGCTTGCATTACTTCATCTGTGAAAGTGGTATGATGATCACATTCAACTCAGATCACTCAGCTGACTGCTCCTTCCAATAGTCACTCAGCAAATGGTTCCTTCCACCTGCCTGACTCATCCCCTTCCTGGTTACCTGTCTGATGGGGGAGGAGTGCACAGTGTTGATGGTCAGACCCAGTTTTCTTGTGCTCTGGGCAGCATCAAAGGATTTAACCTCTGGCTATCAAGGAGCCAAACTGCCAGCTTTCCCAGCTGCCCAGAAGTCATTGACTTTCAGAAGCAAACCTACTGGTTTCCTAATAGTAGACCCTTTGATAACCTATAGGTTTCATTTCCCTCTTCCCGAATAGTTGCTGGGAGCTTTCACTCCCTCTAAGAAGCCTCCCCACCAGGCCTGGCTGCCGGGGGAGATTTGCCCAGTATCAGCACACTGCCAAGTTTGATGCCCTGTGCCGCTGACAAGAGGACTTAGAGAAATGGACTTGGCAGAGAGCAGGATTTCGGATCCTGATTAGCCAAGCAGATTGGCGCATGGCAGCTGGGGCAGCAGGAGAGGATAAGGCGACGGTGGAGAGTGAGAAGGTGGATGCCTTCCCTTACTGTCAGTCCTTCTTTCCCTGGACCCCCACAGTTCACCTGCTCTCTGAACTGGGGAGAGCAATCAACCCAGACAGCCACCTCGCTTCCACCTTGTAGTTTAAAAATCTAAATTGGATGGGTCTCCTCCTCTGAAGGTCTTTTATTTAGGCTTTCTGATTTGTTCCTCCTAACTTTGTTATCCACTGTGATATTTGCAAATGGGGCAGCATACATTAGGAATCGTGTGAAAACATTTGGAGCAGGTCCCAAGGGAGACTCAGATGACTCTGGTTTGCTTCTATGAGGAAATCTTCCGGGTTGACACTGAAGTATACAGCCCCCTGCAAATTCCATTTCCTACTCCACCAGCCTGCTTGCCCCAGGCAACTCCTATGCTTCCCACTTCAAGTAAAGCAAAGTCAATTTACTTGCAAGAGAGATGTAAAATTTAAATCTCCACTCTATTAATCCCTTCAACTATTCAGTTTGTCTCTCACAAGCCAGATGCCCCATAAACACCCTCAATCCCCACCCCCACATAGGCAACTTTCAATGAGGAAATAGCTCTCAATTTTGGTTCATTGCTCAGGTGTGCTGCTGCTCTGTGCTCGCCCAGGCTCCAGCCTGTGCAGGGGCCGTGGGACCAACCTGTGAGGCCTGTGTGAGCATACCCTGTCGGTCCTTCCATCTGCACAGCAGTTGCTGTTTGCATCCCAAGCCTGACCATCTATCTAAAAGAGGACGTTCTTGAAGACTGAAGTCCAAAAGTTTTGAGGGGCAGTGAGAAGCTCTCCCCTGGCAAGAGGAGAAGCATCTAGAACTTGTGTGAACCTTCCCTGCTTAAAGAGAGGCTGCAGCCAGTTTCCCAAATTCACAGTGTTCACTCTGCTCTCTCCTCCTCTCTCAGGAAACAACCTACAGTTTACAAACGGAAACAGCCTTGCAGATAGCAGGCAACACATCGCAGGCCAGCAGCTAGCAGCTGAGCCGCACCTGACGTTTGTTGAGGCCTCACTGCACATCTGGGGCCATGCTCAGAACTTTGTGTGCATGGTCCCAAACCACCCTCCAGCAGCCCGAGAGATATCTTCAGTTTACAGCAGAGGAGCCTCAGCCTCACAGAGGTTATGTTCTTTGCCTGAGTTGCTGTAGGTAGTAAAAGGTACAGTGGTGCTTAGGCCTAGGACTATCAACTCTGTGCTCTTAGTTATGACATCTGCAAAACTCAGAGTTGCAGGAAATTGAACCACCCTATAAGAGTCAGAATCTGTGCACTTCAAGGTCTATCAGTTCACATACTGCGCACTGATTCTCCATGCTTTATTAAAAATGGGAAACTATGTGCTATACTGGCGTTCAGCTCTCACCTGATGTCACAGCGGCTTTTAACTAAAGGATTTAGGGTAGCTACGGTACTACAATCATTCCCCAGTGTCCGCTGCGATTAGTTCCAGGACTCCCATGCTACCCAAATCCTAAGATACCCAGCTCTTATATAAAATGGTGCAATATTGCACACAACCTGTGTACATCCTTTTGTACACTTCAAGTCATCTCTAGGTGCCTCACGATACCGGATGCAATGTCACTGGTATGTAAATACTTTTTATATTGTATTGTTTAGGGAAGAATGACCAGGAGAAAAGGCATAGTTGGCATGGATGAAACTTTTTCTTCAAGTGTTTTCATTCACAATGGTAGAATCTACCCAAGAAAACCTGGAGGAATAGAAAGAAGGTGACTGTCTACGATCCCCACCCCACCCAGCACCATTCTACAATTCTCTGCTGAAGTGTGCAGTCATTTATTAAGACTTCTTTCTCTCCTTTCTTTGCCCACCTCCTCCCATGGCTGTGGTCCTGGCCTGGAGAGTGATGTCACTGCCATCTCAAGCATCACTGAGATCCTCCCTGCCCCTTTGTGTACACTGCTGGGTGGAGGGGGAGGTGTTGCCAGGGGAGAAGGCTGGGAGCTCCTCTAGGAAGCCACACCATCCCCTGCCACAGCACTGTTCCCAGGAGAGAGTGGCTTCTGAAACCATTTCAAAGACATTAATAATTCATCAACCCCAGAGGGGAAAGGAAAAAATTTACAGAGGAAAACAAAGATCTAATGGGCCTCAGAGACACACACACAGTTGGCAAAGGTTGTTTTTATATTCAGATGTCAGAGAGTGCAGGAAGATGGGGGAGAAGGGAAGGAAGAAGGAGAGAATGCATGTGCTGAAATATTTTTTTAAAAATGTCTTTCAAAGTGCGATCAACCTATAACAATACAGCCTTAAATCTGTACGGGGTTTTTTAGAGTTTTGTATGTGAATTTTGACACTTAAACAGAATTGCATAAGGAAAGTGTGGCTATAATTGATCAAGTTCTTCAGGTAAGGAAAGGAAGCCTGTGAGGGTGGAGAGCAAACTGGGTCCCTGCCCTGGCTTTCCACCGCTCAGCTAAGGGTCGGAGCTCCACCCTGTTGAGCCCCTTGTGGTTCCTATCTTTCCTCTAACCCAGCACATGCTAGCGCTTCTAGAGAAGAGCAAATGACCCCACAGTGGGAGCCTGAATCCACAGCCCTCCAAATGGCAGGAAAGAGTTCAGCTGTGATCCTCAGGCCACACGGACCACCTCTTTTCCAGACAGGATGCTGGCGAGGAGCTTCCTCATTGCCCCTTGGTAGCACCCCGAAGGAAGAGAGTACTAGTAACGCTTGGCCTTCCAGAGTGTTTGTGATTCTTGTATGAAGAAAATCTGTCTGTGTTGACAGATATGAGAAAAGAGACAAAGATTTTAAATGTACTCTACTAACTAGTTCTCCCCCAGTGTGTTGTTTATGTCTTGGAGTCCAAGTATCTGAAGCTGTCTGACCTCATGGATAACGGCTATCAGTCTGTCATCCTACAACATTAGGAAAGATTTTTAAAGATTCAGGCCCCCCTTTGTGTTTATTGCCTTCTCATGATGGTAATGGAATATCTGAGGTAATTAACACACAAAGAGAGGGGAAGAAGGGAAGGGAATAGGTAGAATTTGGATGTGTTATATACATGCTCCAACTCTCCACATGAATGTAATCATTATGTACAGCAAACATGTACTAATAAAAATTCTTTTACAAAAATAAAAAGAAAAGGTGTATTTTGGTTGATGGTTTTAAAGATTCTGTGGTCAGATGGACCCATTGATTTTAGGGCTGTGATGGGAATTCTGGGTGGCAATGGTGAGGAGTATGTGCACGCACAAACTGCATATTTTGTGGGAATGAAGTAAGAGAGAAAGAGGAAAGGGCCATGGTGTCATTGTCCTGTCCAAGGAGGGCACAGTCCAATGACATAAAGGCCTCCCATCTAGCACTCCTTCTCCATGTTCCACTTCCTCCCTCAGGGCTAACCTGGGGGCCAGACTTTAACACATGGGCCTTTGGAGGCATCAGACACCCAAAGTCCGCGCCCCTCTAATTCCTTCCCCACCGTTTTGCTGTCAGTGTGCCCCCTTGCTGTCAGTTCTGTAGAGGAAGAGGAAGGGGATGCTTGCCTTTTATCTTGTGGTTCCTGCTGACAGAAGGAAGACCTGCTACGCACAGTTCTGTGGCTTTATTCAGTGAGAGTGCCCACTTTGTTATTTTAGAAGTTGGAGGTTCTTCTAAAGTTTCCCTCAGCAAAATATGGCATTCATTCCAGGGTTCTGCACTGTTAGCACCCTCAGAGATCCCCACCCTCCCAGGCTGCTCCATACACATCTTGGACCCAAGATCACGCCTTCCCTGTGTCCCCAAGGAGTGGTCTGTTTTGACGCTTTTCCTGGTACAAAGACATTTCTTCAGTAATCTGTGAGTGTTAGTGTGCTAATGTAGGTAAATTGTAATTAATTTCTCTCTAATTGGTGCGTGGGCTTACCTAGGCCCCTTGTTTTCCTCCCTTCGTTCCTTTATAAATATATGATGTGACAGGTTAATTTGAAAGCAAAAGTTAGATTCTTTACAGCCATCTAAGCAGAAGCCCCAGCACGCAATTTGCTGTCTGGTTGTGTGAAGCATAATAAAAGGGTTGAAGTTAGGTTATCCTTTTTTTATCATCATTTTGCTAATTTAATCTTTCTTCCCTTCATAAGTAATAAAATATTCATTTCATGGCCCCTAAAACCTTGGCAGCTATCGGTGGATCAGCAAGGGAGCAGTACCCACAGATGCTGTGTGTTCTGCAGGGTGACCTCCTCCCTGGGGTGCCCCAGCCAGACCGGAGAGGGGCTCAGAGAGGGCCCCGTGGGTGGCTCTGGGCAGTGACACTTTGGCATCTGAATCAGGAGTGAGTCAAGCCTCCCACATTCTGCTGCAGCTCAAAGAAAAGCTGTAGAAATTGCTGGAGCTCCTGCGCCTGCAGGGGAGCCGGCCCCACAGCCAGGTGCCTGGAGTCGTTCTGGGAAGAGGGGAGGTGGGAAGGTTCCTGTCAGTGGCAGCCTGCACTGCAAGGAGGGCTTATGGCTGGAGGAAACCCAGGTGGGATCACAAAGAAGCCTTCCCCACAGGGGCTAATCCTCCAGAGGATAAGAGAGAGAACCCAGCTGCTTAAATGCAGGCTCAGGTGCTGCCCAGCTCTCTGCAATTACAGCAAAGTGAGGTCAGGCACTCTGAGGCAGGGAGCCCAACTTCACTAAGTGAGGGACCCCGGTGCTGAGATGGTCCCCAAGCCACTTGTGCCATCGTTCCCTGGTGGTCTGTTAAAAAGCCCACTGTGCCAACCCTATTCATGTGAGAACTGGCCCTTCTGCAACTAGCCAACCTGTTTGAATGATGCAAGTCTCTTCCCAGCTCAGCTCTTCTTTCCCAAGGTGTTGCCTGACAGTAGAGGGGCAGAGAGATGGGTGATGGAAGCCCTCCAGATTCTACCCAGACACTTTCTCCCTGGGCCTTCACTCTCTCCTCTCCATAACACCCAGACCAAATGCAGGAGCAAGAAGGGAAGAGAGGTTGCTCTCTGAAGGTGCAGTAAGGGGACTGTCCCTGGGAAATGTGCTTCCTGGTCAGATGGCACACATGGACCTTCCATTTCCACATGGTTATCGAACTTCAGTCCGTAAAGAGATAGAGGCCAAGGGGACACAATTTACTCCTCTGCAGAGAACAGAAATGCCTCTCTTTGGTTGGAGGATGCTGGGGGAGAAGACTTAGAAGTTTTAGGAATCAGGGGGCTGATTGGGGTCCAGCAGTTACCACAATGGCCCTGCTGAGATAATGAGGAGGAGGATCTCATCCAGAGAACTCTGCCCAGATGACCAATACTCAACCCCAAAGACTTGTGCGTCTGCAATGTGGAGGTTGCTGGGGAACGGGCTGAGCCCAGTGAAACCAGAAACGAGAGCACCATCACTGCTGCCATCCTCAGGAGTGTCTTCATGTCTTGGATATTTGTGCCATATATATTTATATATGTATTTATGTTGTGCCTCTAGGGATTAACTCAGGACACTGTTCCTGCTAGGCGAGCACTCTTTTGCTGAGCTCAATCTCTATCCCTTATTTTTAATTTTTAAAGAAGTTGCCATGGGTAAGTTGACCTGAAAAAGAAAATAATGCAACAAAATAAGTGAAAAATGTCTTCAAATCACTAATTTTCTTTCTCTAAATTTTATACAAGTGATGCGCTAGTGACATATCTCCCTTCCATTTTTGCATGTCATTAGGATCTTTTATTTTCATAACAGATTATGCAATTATGACTATTCTTCCATATAAAATTTAGTTTCATTCTTTCTGTCCAAATATTTGGGAAACTTCATTCATTAGGGAAAAGGTCTCTTTCACTCACTGTTATTTTTAATTATCAGCATTAAAATATCTTAAAAGGCTGCCTGAAGATTGAAGAGGAAGCCATTTATCAGGGAAACAACTCAAGCACATCAGAAGGAAAATACTATCAAAAATGTCATGAGCAGATGCACTTGAGACACAGAGAACCGAGAATGAATCCTGACTGAGAGGCTGGGGGCAGAGGGCAAGGCGAGGGGAAGTGAAGGTGATGACTGAGAAAGGAAGACAGGGAGCAGGTCCGTGAAAGGCTGGACTCTGTAAAGGAGAGAGCTGAGGATTCTAAGAATGAAGACTGCGGCCCTGCCTTGCCTTGAACTGTAGCTCTCTTATCTTTGAAAGCTTGGCACCAGACCTGTCGTGCACTTTCAGAAGAGTCATAGGAAGTGGGATTAGGGCTCACCCTGTGCACCCTCTTATTATTTGTCGAATGGAGGCACCTAAGAGTTTCTATTAAATAAAACACATTATGTATGTGCACTTGAGGGGAGATTTGCTTCTTACCTTTCTGAGAAGTCCTGTCTAAGCCGGAGTAGAGATTTGGAGGTGAACAACGAAATGCTCACTATTGGAGGAAACCAACAGAGTCCAAAAGGAGAGACAGACTCTTGGGAATTTTCCATTGGTTTGTTTTATTCTCATCTCCACCCCTTCCCCTTCGACAGAGAAACTTCATAAAAGAGCATCTACACTCTGTATTTCCATCTTTCTTCTACCCTTCATCCCACTCCATCACTGGGTTTCTTCTCTACCATGACAGTGACCTCGCCTGGGAGTTCTAGCATGCTAAGTTCCCAAGACCATTTTTCACCCCATCTTCTTATAAATGACCCTTTGATCCCTCTACTTTTAAAATACTTTCCTACTGTGGATTTCATGAAATGCCCTCCAAAAGTTCCTTGCAGTTCTTTGGCCACCTCCTCCCTGTCATCATTCCTGGATTTCTACCGTCTGTCCCCTGGTGGTGGCGCCCAGGAGCACAACCATTTCACGTGCTGTTCTCTCCTCAGGATCCATTCTACACCCAGGGCATCAGCTATGACGATCAGACTACTGTATATAACCTATACATCTATATTCATATCCAGCTGCAGTCCAGAACTCATTTCTAAACTCAAGTGTATTCATCTGCCTGCAAGACCAACTCCAAGGGTCCAAGTTTAAACATCCATCTCCCCCAGTGCCTGCTCCCAGCCTCTTCCTCCTACTCTCTTCCCCATTTTGAACACAGCTCTTCATCCACCCAATTTTTTGGACCAAACCCCGGGTACCAGCCCTACTGGGCTCTTCCTATCATTACCCACATCCAAACTATTCGAAGATCCTAACCTTCTTGGCACTCGGTGTTTCCCAGGTCTCTTTTTGCTTTAATCCCATGACCTATGGGCATGGTCAGGATCTCACCATCTCTTATTTAGCTGACTGGAGAACCTGCTAACAAGGCACTCTGCCAGCCAGCAGTGTTAATTTCTTGCTGGTCCATTTGTTTTCCTGCCCAATCATCTTTACAAAATGGAAACTTGAGCCATCCTCCTCTGCTTCAGTGTATTCAAAATCTACTTTTGATGGTGAGGATAAAACCCCAGCTCTTCAGTGTGGTGAGCAGACCTTCGCGTTTGAAAGATCCCCACCTAATGCCCATCTTTATCTTTTGATCCCCTCTGTCTTGGTTACTTTTCTTTCGTTGCTGAGACAAAATACCCAACACCTAAAATGAAGGAAGGAAAGGTTTATTTAGCTTACAGTTTGTGGAGGTTTCAGTCCTTACTTGGCTGGTTCTGAGACTGAGTGGCACATGGCAGAGGGCAAATGTTCATAGCAGCAGAGCACAGGAAAACAACCAGCAAAAGGGAGGAATGGCTGCAAGCAGCCTCTTTTTCTCCCTTACCTTGTAAACAGCCTACTCCCACCCATGGGGCGTGTAGCTCTCACACAATGTCCATGCCCTCCTCTTCTACAGGCTCAGGATGTGTACAAAGTAAGCACCCTGGCTTCCTGCTGAGTCACTCAGCCAAACCTCTTGACTCCCCAAGTTGACACAATGTATCAATCATAACACTGCTCCTATTTATATTCTCCTCTCAGTCTTATTTCCAGATCCTGGCAACCAGAAGAGGCTCATGTTTCTTTGGGTGCTTTCTTCTGGACTTAGCCAAACATGCTCAGTCTTCAGGACTCAGTTCTACCAGCCCTGTCTGAGGGAGTGGCAGCTGCTTTCTGCCACTTCTCTATGGTCTTGGATGCCAGGAACCTATCCTATGAGACCACTCATCACATGCGTGCTCATCATTTCTACTTGCTTGTCTCATTTACCTCACTGGGCTGAGAATTTCTTAAAAATATTTTCTTAGTACATGTGTGGTGCATAATGATTACATTCATCATGGGGAGCTTGCACACATATATAACACCTCTGAATTCTGTTTCTCCTCTCCCCTCTCTTCCTCCTCTCTACATCTCTAGATCTCTTTCTCATTTGCAAAAGACCTACCTCCCTCTTTGCTGTTGTATATCTTTTATTTTGCTCTCTAAAATTTATATTTTGGGTTTTTCATGTAAGATGTCCATGCAATATTTTAACTTGTGTGTCTGACTTTTTTCACTTAACATTATTGTCTCAAAGTACATTCATTTTCCTAAAAATGATTCAAATTTATCTCTCTCTATGGCAGAGTGGTGGTCCATTGTATGTAAATACATTTGCTTCTTTCCATTAATCTGCTGATTGACATATAGGCCACCCCCAAGATTTAGCTATTTATGAGTTATGCTGCTATACATAACCATGGTTATACATGTATCATTGTAGGGTGATGTTTTTAAGTCTTTTGGGAGGATACCCAGAAGGGAAATAGTTGGGTGGGGTGAGAACTACTTGGAGGGGGCTGGGGATATAGCTCAGTGGAATAAGCACTTGCCTAGCAAGCGCAGGGTCCTGAGTTCGATCCCCAGTACCGAAAAAAAAAAAAAAAAAAAGAACTACTTGGAATGTTTCTGTATCACTCCTTAGTAGAGTATCTGTCACATCTTAGGAACTAATAAAAATTTGTTGATTTGCTTATACAATACAAATAATAGATAATAATTGTCATAAGACTTCCTACAAAGAATCATGAAGGGAACTCAATATTTATTTCAAAGGACACCTTTTAAAAGATATCCTTTGGATAAATGGCTATTTTTAATCCATGAAGCATAAAATCTATTTCTAATATTTCAAAAAGACACATGCAAAACAGAACAAACACTAGAGCAAGTTTAGATGTGCTATTATAAAATCATTGCTTAGAAATCTGACTCAGGCATCTGCACGATCCAGGCCTCAGAGTCAGGAACCCCTGTCCCTGTGTCCATCTCAGGAGCTCTCATAGCTCGCCTGTTCTCTGTTCTCTGCTGCATCTTTTAGCCCATGAAACCACTGAGAAAAACTCATCCTTGCAGCCCCAGAGATACCAGACACTGGGCTCCAGCTACATTTGCACATTTGCATTCTGCTTATCAGGTCACCCAATGGCAAAATCTTCAGAGGGAGCCAGCAATTTCTCCCTCACACTGAAGCTAATGAGCAAAATAGCTCTTGCTGAAGGACAAGAAAAAGTCGGAGCTGGCGCAGTGTACCTGGGGCACCACGGGCAGGCTGTCATAATTGTGAAAAACCATTGCAAGACCTTACAAATTAAGAGCTATGGAGAAAACTTTGGCCCTGTCGAGTTGGTGGGGAGTCATGAGGACGAGGCCCCAGCTGTAGGGGCTCCTGTAGAATGCTGACAGCCACTGTCTCCCACAGGCTCCCAGAGGGGACGCGACGTCAGCTGTCAGTTTCTCAGCACAAGGAGATGGTTTTATGGGCACTTTTGGGTTCTCTTCACCCCCAGCAGGCCTCCCAGAGTTGACTTGTATTACCAGGTTAATCATCAGCACACTCAGCTGAGCAGTAATGAGCAGTACCCAGTCTTCCCCGCTCTTCCCTGATTTCCCCTCTCTGCCTTCTCTTAACACCCTCCTCTCAGCTGCCCCCAGTTAGCAGGTTTCCTCTCTGTGCAACTTCTCAAGCAGCTCACGCAGGGAATGAAGCAAGCTCATTTCAGAGCCAGTAATCAACTCCCCCTTTGGATCAAACTGCAAACTAAAATTGTACCAATCTGTCTAAACAACCCAAGGAAAATGGGACCTAAATTGTCCAATTTTGGTGTGTCCACCTAGCTTGCTAATTTAATTTTACTTTCCAAAAACCTGAGACCTCATACTGCCTTTCCCGCGTTGATCTGTGTTGAACTGAGAAAATAATAAAAGAGAAAAGCACATCTCCAAAACAAATCATTCTGCTGACCCCACGGGGCATCGGAAATGCAAAGACAGCTCCACCAGGATCTGTACTCGGGTCTCTGTTGAGGGCCAGCAGGAAGTGCAGAGCCACAGGAAATTGAGAAATAATAGAGGAGAGGTGGCACAAGCATCCAGCTTTGTCTGATGTGTGCATCTGAAACTTGGGTCTGGAAAAGATCGTGGCAGAGACAAGCCAGGGAAGTTGCTTGGCCTCATTTGGGAATTTTCCAGTGTCCCACACACTAAGTTCAGAGTGCTGGGGCAGGTCCCCTCCCAGGCTCAATTCCTGAAAAAAAGTCTCTCCTTGCTACCTCATTATTTGTGTTTCTGAACAAAATATAAATGAGAGGCTTAGATGAGAAAGCAAAACCCCAAACAAAAACCTCATCAGCAAATGATAATTATAAGGAAGGTGTCAAGAATGTAAATACTGTATTCCTGAATGTCTCAGATTCATTTCTGAAAAATGAGCTCCAGGAGGTGTGAAAGCCCCTAATTAGAAAAAGGCTGAAAGGCCCGAGGAATTCTGCAAGGGTGGAGCTGACTGTGTCACTCCTGTCTAGAAGAGGCCACTCATGTGAGAGGAGAAGGACAGCAGGGCCCCCATTTTCATCACTGAATTGAGCCAGACCAAAACAAGGACACCAACAAATTGCACACTAAGGTGTCCTGTCCTTTTCATAGTAGATTTGCTAACAAGAGCCACATTAGCTCACAGTTACTGAAATGATTTAGGGAACCCTCCCTGCTTTCCCACCCCCTCTTCTGTAGAGCAAAATTAATCCAAAACAAACTGCTGTGACCTGCTGATCCCAAGTAAGATTGATGCCATGTAGGATTTGGAAAAAATACCTTCAAAGTCCAGGCATTTGAGGACAAAGTCAGCCCATTTCTGGGTTCTGGCAAGCATTTCTGAACAAGATGCGTGCTTTAATCCCACATGCGTTCTGCATTGTGCTCTGGCTCCTATGGAAAGGGAGTGGGCAGAGGTCTTGGAGTGGGGTGTTTAATTATTAGGGTAAGCTATGCAACACAGTGAAATAAATAGCTCCAATTTAGAAGCTGTTACAAGAAGGTCTTTTTTCTTTGTTATGAACACTCATCCCTGTCTCATGGTGTGTTTGTGACACATCCAAAGACATAATAAGCACCAAAGGCCAGACGTATCACTGGTCTCACACTGGAGGGAGGAGTGGCCTGGTGAATAAAATCTCCTCTTTGAGTCACTGTCATCATTTCTGCCCGTGCTCCATTAGCTAAGGTCAATCATTTGGTCAATCTTAGGTGCAAGAGGAGAAAGATAAATAGTTTCTACATGGAGAATGAGAGTGAATACCTGCAGAGCTTGTTGCAGTCTCCCACTAGACAGTGGGTGCTCTGCTACCTTTGGAACATGGAATAGTTTCAGCACTGTGGAACTTCTCACACAGCCTTCCAGCACAGGCAAAGAACAAGCACCAAGCCTGACCTCTGCATCACCCTGACTCAGCCAGCATCACCAGGTTTTCACTATGGGTCTGCAGCAAGGGCCCAGTACTCTACAGAACAACAATTCCCTGGCTGCCTTCTCAGGTCTCTTGGGCTTCAGTTTTGCTTTAGGAATACAGAACCAATGAGCACACAAGCTATGGAGGGTAACCACTGGTCACAGCCCCATTTTGATGGAGGAAGGGAGACATCAGGTGAATGATACGAGGTCTTTAAAACAAACCTGACAGAAGGGATTGTGTGCTCTATAATTTTTTCTTTACTTCAGGAATTCACCTTTATACTTACCAAGCAACTTGTAGAAAATGTTAATGTGAAACACGTAGCCACAAATTATATGAAAAATAGATTTGAGCTGACCCAGCCAACTCTATCAAAAGAAGCAAAGTAAGTAAGTGCATAGCAAGTAACCACTCCCACAGCCTTGGTGGTCCTCCAGCAGGGTCAGAAAAAAACAGACTAGAACAATAATTCAGTATTTCTCATCTGGCAGCCATTCTGCAACCTCCAACTCCTACCCCTTTAATAGACAGATGCTGGGGATCTGTGGAAGAGCCCATTATAAAAGGTCTTGCATAGACCAGCCTGCTTGCTACCTTAGTCCCAAGCCTCTCCTGGAGCTAAGTGTGGCTTGTCCCATTTATGTCTTTCCTTTTGATACTTGTTTTGATGCCAGTCTGCATATTTCACTGGCCTATCACCTTGATGGTCTGCTTCTCTTCTGTATTTGATCTTCTTCCTTTATTCCCAATCCTAGCATTCCATTTTGCAATCCCCTTCAGGGTCAGTGATCCAACAACCGAGCAAAAAGTCCATGACAGATTTGGTCCAGAACCTTAGGCCTGCGTAGTCTTGACTGGATTCATCCCCATGTCGGCAGGATGCTCAGACACATCAGAATTGCGGTCACTTCTGGGAGAAGTCTGTTAAAGTACTGGAGGGAGACAATGCCAATCAAGCATATGGTGGGCCACCGTGCCACATGGCTTGCCTCACCGGGCATTTAGGCTGCCATCTTCTGCAGGACACGGGGCCAGCCCTGGAAACAACCTGGGCTAAGGTACTTTGTGCCTAACAGAAATCAGGCAGCAGCCAATGAGGAGCAGGCAATGGGCTGGAGGGAAACACCAAACATTCTGCCTCACATTTCTCCTTCCTCCTTATTTAATTACGAAACCAATAAGTAGACCTTCAGGAAAATCAGGGCACACATTTTACCAAGATTTTATAGTCTCTGCGGCCTTGGGACTGAGTAAAAGTTGGAGGCAGAAAGCCTGGTTGATTGCAGAGACAAGATACAAAATGCAGTGAAAAAATTAAATAACACATTTTAAAACAAGAGTTCAAGAATTCAGTGAAGACACGTCAAATGGCACAAATTTTATTGAATCTGGAGGAAGGAGAGAGTTCTCTGAATTGAAATGATGACAGAAGGGATTCACAATGAGAATGGAATTAAGCGCAAAAATATGAGAATCCTGGCATGTGGAGGAGAGTATGTTCCAAGACCTAAGATCAGGCAGAGATAGGAGTGTGGAGTATAAAAGAACTGTCAGGAGCAGTTAGCAGAAAGTCTGAGGTGCATGGGTAAGTGAGGAGTCAGGCTGGTAGGACAGCACTTCCAGGGTAACCTTTAGCATTCTGTCAGTTGCCAAATGTGCAGGTTCACCATGTAAGGAAAATGGTGCTTGACTTTCCTATGAGTTACATCCAATTGAAAAGTTTGTAATTTGATTGCTGTTAACTGAAAGAATATAGTTTATGTATTTACCCTTGAAAATATGGCTCTTATGCTCTTTTGTACTTCCTACCCTCAATCAGCAGAATTCTGTGCATATTATGGGATCTCAGTATATACACACACAGACATTAGCTAGTGTTTCAAGGAAAAGCAAGTTAAGTTGAAAGTTACTGCAATCACAGCCAGAGAAACATGTTTCAAACCCAGCTCAGCACCTGTCCCCCTTGTGAAAATTTCCCAACCCAGCTCAAGGACAAGAAGCTCATACAGTTAACCACATCTTATATTAAATCTGTTCCTCTAGTGAACACTGACTGATACACTATGCAAACCATCTGAATTGTGGAAAAGAAGAAGAACAGAAGGAAGTGTCCCTGAAGGTGTATGGCTAGCCTGCAGCCCTGGGCAATGTTTCCTGAGGCAGCAGGACAAGACTCATCCTGAAGAAGGAGGTACCATCAGGGCTTTTGAGCTGTATGCTTAACTTGGCCCTTTGTTGACTTGAGCATTTTGCTGTGCTGTTTTACTGATATGAAGATGCAATGGAAATGTGCTGGGGTATAGCACACTTTTTATAAAGTTCCATGTCTCAACCCATTTTGCATGAGCTGCAGGACATGCAAGTTTCCCCCACGAGTCAGGGCTGGTATCGCAAGAAGAGAAGCTACGTCTGGAATCACCCTACTGGCTTATTTAGAAGGGTGCCCATTTCAGACCACACCCGACCAAACCTGAGGGTAAATAAACCGGTGCAGTGTTCATCATGGCAGTGTCCACATGCTGGACATTTACAGTTACAGCCAAAAGGGGAAGAAGGGCAGGGTCAACCAGGGATGGGTACGCAGTTCTTATTTTGTGTACGTGTCTGTTCTCCCTTCCCCTATCCTTGAACTGATCTATTTTATCAACACATGTACCAAAAGCAGAAAATCTCTCACAGCGGAAAACCATCTGTGACTCGGAAAAAGAAAGCTAAAATTCGAATTGAATGCTGCTAGTATCTCACCTTACCAGCCTGAGCCCCTGCTTACAGTTCTATAAAACGGGGATGTGTGCTGGCAAAGGCCTTCTTACATCCTGAGCTTATTATGAGGCTAAAAGGGTAACATGAGCCATGTATGAGAAGACTTTTTGAAACCGCTCTCCAAATGTGAGATGATAGTACGGTAAAGCTAATTTTATCTATCTATATGCTATTTCTCAGTGTGCTTCTTGTGTTTCTATGGCCTTTACGTGCCTGTCATCTCACTTTTTTAGGTCGTGAACAACCCAACAGAGGCCATACTTTCTTTAATTTGCAGACATGGTCTTACAATCAAATGCTAGAGGATATTCAGCATGCATTCTTGGATGACTAGTTTATAAAATATTCTGAGACTACTGAGTTATGGGCACAGTGAAGGGTATACTGTGATAGCCATAGGATAAAAGCATGGTAGATAGAAAATGTAATAAACCAGAAAGTTATTGATCCCAGAGCATATGCCAAGAGAGCATGACACAGTGCTCAGGAGTGAAAAATTTTCCCCTTAAAGGCCTGTGAAGAAAGCAGAAGGCAGGTGCATAACCATGTGCCTTTACAAACCAGGAGTGATTCCGGAATAAATTTTGTCAGAAGACTCCAGGCAATTGCAATTCCTGGGGCATGAACTTCCTGCGAATTTCAGCATGTGCTGGGGGTTCTCTTGTCCACCTCACTGGGTGTTTGAACAGCACCCTCTAGTGGTGCCTTTTCCTTCAAACTCCACCCTGGCTAGGAAGAAAAGATTTCTTGGGGGAGCCCTCCTCATCAGTACAGAGCAGTGGTCCTGTCTCCTTTAACTACTATAATTACACTAGACAGAGACAGGGCAGTTGAAATTCAAATGAATAAGCACCGTTACTCCTTCCCAATTTCATCCTACTTTTGCTATCACAAGAACTCTAGCCAGACCTCTTTAAAAACCTATCCTGTGACTTTTGACTTAGCCTTTCTGGCAGTCTGGGTAAATTCTCTCCTGTCAACGAATCAAATCAAGTTACCTCTCCCCTCTGTGAATAAGAGGTCAGTGTCTTACCCGTAACCTTCCTACTTAAAACGTAGCACCATTGTGACAATTTCACGAAGAGCAAGCTTTGGCGCACCCAACTGCATGAGCTAACCTGCCCTGTCATCAAGTAGCTTCACAGCAACTTCTCACTAACGGGAAGTTTCCCAATCACAGCAGCCACGGCATAGTGTACCAGGTGACTCTTCTCTGAAATTCACTCATCCCAGAGAGTCAGGAGCACAAGGAGACAGGTGGGGCTGAGCAAGAAGTCCTCTGAGCTTCGCCCCCTATAACCTCTGCTCGGGAATGGAAACCACAGTGGCTATCTTGTAGAGTTAGTAAGTTTTAACAAAGTGCCTGGAACCTAGGCCTTTAATGTAGTTCTCAAACAATGGATATCACATAGATTATTCAGCAAAGCTCTTAGTATACTGTCATCTCTTTGAAAAGTGACCTGGTCCTCCTAATATAGGAATAAACAAGGACAGAGGGATGGGAAGGAACTTGAGAGTCAGAAAAGCAGATCCCAGTGCTGCCCCCTCAACCCCAGTTAGGGGGGTGCATTGCTGCAGCCCAGCTTGATAAATGGGGCTCCATAGTCTGGATCTTCCATATCTCCTGAAGCCTGTGTGTTAACTGTGGTCCCCACAGTGGTTGCTAATGGAGGTGTGTGGAAACCTCAACTGGCAGAAGGTATTTGGTCACAGGGGGCTTGGCTTCAAGGGGGCAGTTAGACTCTAGGCACCTCTTGCGTTTTTTCACTTCCTAGCCATAAGGCAAGTGGTTTTGTCTTCTAGATGATGCTGCCTGCCACAATGTGCTGCCTCACCGCAGGCCCAGTGACAGGACTGGTGCCTGCAAACCATGAACGAAAATCAACCTTATCTCTTTTTGATGTGGCTATCTAGGTATTGTTACAGTGATGGAAAGCTAAAAGAGGGCACCATTCCTTCTGTACAATGCCACAATGATGAGAGACATGAAGGGACAGACCTGGGGGCTGCTTTGAAAGCCCAGGGGTAAACCAGAAGCCTTCTGCTAGACTCAGAATCAACAGGAGCAGGACTAATGAGAATTCTAAAGGAAGCAGCATCTTCTGGAACTCGGAGTCCATTTGCTGCTGACAAAACCATTGCTGAGGGGAGGATGGAGTCTTTCAGACACTTATTAGAACGGTCGGAAAAGCTCCATGGATGCCTAATGTTCTTAAATGGCATTTTAATGATTTAAGAATAAATGAACCAGAAACCCATGGATTTAATTTCCCTTGAAATATATATACATTTAAAAATTAAGGAGGAGTGTATGCAGAGACAAGCATGTTTGTGATGCTGGCACAGCCAGAACACACACTGGGCCAGCAGAGCCTGGTCCTGCATGCCAGCGGTGTAGCCGCTGCTGTGAGGGCCCAGAGGTCTTAGCCAAGCCTGTCCAATCTTCCCACTGTTGTGGGGTGAGAAAGGGTGCTCCTGTGCCCAAGTCATGGTTCTGAGGCTGTGCAGGACAAATCCCAATGCGTAATGCTTGCTCAGACCACAAGGACCCAGGGGTGCTGGCCCTGGGGAGGCCCCAGCTAGGATGTGGCAGAGGGACCTGGTAAAAGCCCTTCCTAGGTGGAAACCCTGCTTCCCCACAGACTAACTGGGCTCCTTGGCTTTCCAGCTCCTGGCCTCAACTGGGCTTTGGGAAGCCCTCCTTCATCCTTCAGCTCTGAGCATAGGGCCTTGACACTTCCCAGGTTTTAAAGTGATTCCTATTTTTCCAGGTTAAAAGGTCAGTTGGCATAACTTTCTTTAAGTCCCCATCCAGTGAACATGATGGTCTTCTCTCAATGGTGCAGCAAGTCCCTTCAGTTAGTGTTTCTTCTGTTTTCTGCTTGTCTTACTGCACAGAACCGAGCAGTTGTTAAAGGAGCTATGTGTTGGGGGCAGGCAGCTGACACTGGTCTGTCCTTTCAGCCCATGTCACATATTGTTTCCAGGGTGCCTCTTTGACAACTGCAGATGACATGGGTTTCCAGAACCTAAAATCTAACACCAGAGTCTCCTGACCCCAGGGGTCCTTGATGGTGAACTTTCTTCATAAAAAGACACAGAGGACGCAGTGAAATCATCCATGTGCAGGGTGCCCTGAGGATGCAGACAATGCCTTTCATCTGAAAGAATGTGCAGGCCCACTGCGTCCTGAGCTTTGTGCTCACTCACTCTCTCACTTGACTCATTAATTGTCAGCCTTTCTGTTAGTCACTTTGAAATGAAAGTCAGATTCTTCTTTCAACCAGAAGTAACTGAGCACCTTCTCTTTGAAAGAGAGTACTTTGGGGGGAAAGTATAAAAAATATTAATGAATGACCATGCCTACCCAATCCTCAGAGTTCAGTAGAAGAGGCTGTTTTTATTAAATCCAAGATACTAACTAATACCCCTGTAGCAATTCCTAGGAACCAGGGAGGGGTACTATTTCATTATTCCACACAATACCCCCATCAGCTGACACTATCACCCTCACTTGATGAAGGACGGAGCTGGGACATAGAGATTAATTGTCACAACTAATGTCCCAAGGCCACAAGTAATGATAGCAGAGCTGGGATTCAAACGTAGGAATTTAAAGTCCAGAGTTTGCACACTTAACAGAGCTTCCTGTATCAGGAAGGTTTAGTGTCACAACATATGTCGTGGGAATGCAGAGGAAAGAACAATTGCTTCTGCTGGGCCTAGAAACCGAGGGGCAGGAGGTTTGCTGAGAAGAACTGTCCAGAAGCTGCATGCATTAGATGTGTGATGTGGAGTCTTGATGCCCAGACTGGCTCTAGGCTGCGCCCTGTGCTTTCTCAGACCTTCTGCCTTGACAAACGAGAGCATGCAGAGCCAGAGAACTGACCAAATCAGAAGCAAGACAACTTGGATAATTCAGATGTGGAACAGGTTAAACTCATATGCAATTACCAGACCTGCCCTCTTTGGGGGTGCGTTAGCAGTTCAGCTCAATGAATATTGGCATTGTTTAGGATCATTGCTTTTGCATCATTTGCATGTTATCCAGAAGAAAAGTGTGTGATTAATGGCAGGCTTGTATTTTTCTCCCCAGTGTTTTGTTGTCTCTGTCCTCTCATTATCAGTCTCATATTCTCATTAGAATAGTGGAGTAGTGCATAGAATCAGTGGGTAACAGGAGCTAGGGTAAACAGCCATACGGTGATTCAGAAGAGGTGCTCAAGAGAAGAGTGGGACCTAGGCCTCCTCTGGAAAGGTGAGAGGTTGGACCTGGGTGACAGGGGTAGGAAGCCTGCTCTGGCATCAGGGTCTGCGTCGCTCATGTGCACCCTCGTCCTGCAGGCTGTGTGTGTTTCTCTTGTCTCTGATAATGGGATAATACTACTCGCATTGCAGAGTTGCTGAGGAATGCAAAATAAATAATGTATGTAAAACCACTAGATGCAATTTAGGAGTTACTGGTAAACACAATCCTATTTTCTTCCTAACTCAGTTGATTCTTAAGCAGATCTAAAAGACGGTTGCCTTTGAATTGGGCCGAAATGTCTGGCCACGGTCAGTCTTGTTGAAGACCCTCACTACAGGCACTCAATGTTTCACGGAGCTTTTTGTAGCAACTTTCTATCTTGTCTTATTTTTTAGGATTTAAATATTCTAGTGCTCATAAATTTCTACATTCTTAAAGAAATCCTAGTGGGAAGCAGGTCATGTCCTGACTTCATCTTCGGCCCTCTGGCTGTTGCCTTCTGCATGACCTAGGCACAACTGCCTCTACTGAGAGTTTGTCAGCTTCTCGCCTGCAGGCTAAGGCCCTTCAGACATGGACTTCAGGAAAGCCTCCCTGTAACAGAGTGTAAGCTCACTGCAGCGTGGCTTACCTGTCATTTACCTCCTCTCCTCTGACTTCTTTTCTGGTTTCTCGTATCATAGTATCTACACCACCGTCTCCATTGTTCTGTCAGAAATTTTCATGCTTTTTGACCTGTCTTTTTTCTTATTCCTTTACCTTTCTACTCACCATTCATCCATTTGGCTGTAGCTTTTTCTCCCAAGGAAATTACAGAAAATAATTTGCCCCTTAAGACATTAGGTTTACTTTCTTTCTGTGTTTTTACAAGAATAAAGAAAACCAGAAGGTGTGGTAATGAACAACCATGAAAGGAAGTGAGGAGGGAGGCTGCCTGTCCCGTAGGAAGAACTGTGGACTCCCTTGACTGCAGGTGACCACTGAACATTCTGTGTTCCTGTCCTAGTCCTTGATGTCATCCAGGTGAAATGCCTCCTGGAACTGCAGAGCACCAGCTGCATTGTCCCGGGGACTTTGAAGCATATTCTCTCCTCCTCAGTGAGACGTTTTACTACAGGAGAAAGAGCTCTTAGGTCTCCAAAAGGTCAGGTGCAGGGAAGTGGGAGCAGAGGGATAGGAACAGTTAGTGACCAGAAGGAAATCGTAACCCTATGTCTTCTGGATGTGCAGGTCAGAAAGAACTGAGCGTGGGGATTTTCATTGGGCCCAGGGTTCAAGGCAATGGTCTGTGGGGATAAGAAGGACCACTGCTGAGTGACCAAAACCGACCCTCTGAGTGCCAAGGATGCTAGTGATCTGAAGAACAAGATGGCGGAGCTGGACGCTGGAGATCTGAAGAACAAGATGGCGGAGCTGACAGAGGACCATAAACAATCAAAAGGGAACCTAAGGTCTGGTGCAGCTTGAGAAATTGATGGCAAATAGCTTCACAGCAAGCCCTGGTTCATTCCACCTTGCCTAAAAGTCAACAGGCCGCATCTTTCCAGAGGCCTTCAGAAATCAACAGATTCTCCAAAAGCAAAGTCTGCTGACGAAACAGGAATTGGGTAATCCATAGCTGGCATGCCCTAATGGTGTACACTTACATAGTGCTCATTACTATGGAAGCAAAGAAGCTGTTTATAAATATCAGTCTAGTTGCTCATTACCATAACCCTGTAAGAAAGTAACTTGTTTTCGCATCTTTACAGATGAAGAAATGGGCACAGAGATCAAGCAACTTTACCAGAGTCTCACAGCTACAGAGACACTGTGCTGAAATACTTTCCCTATGTATTTCAAGTGAACATGGAGAGATTTATGACGGAATATTTTTATTTTTATATCTTTGATCTCTCTCGTCTCAAGGAAATTGCGAAAAACATTCTTTTCCTTTAAGATATTAGTTTCACTTTTTATCTTTCTTGTACGTAACCAGGACATATCCAGAGGCTAATTTCTTAAACATTTTGTCAGATTGCCCCATAAAACTAACTGATAAATGTGAGTAAATAATCCCAATCTGAATTTTCAAAATCAAACAAAAATAAATGACAAGCACAGACAAAAGAAACAAAAGTATGTGACTATTTGATATTAATCTCATTCAGTTTCTCACTTTGGAAAGCCAGTTATTTCTTGCTTTGGATACAAATTTTGCTACTGTAACATCACATTTTATTTCTATAATCATTAGTTAGGTCACCAAACACACACATTTATTGGGTTTAGAAATCTCTGATACAGAAATTTAAATAGATTTTCCAAAATGATCATTTTTGTATTTAACTGATCTACAAATACATAGGCGCAGTATTTCAATCAGGTATGACAGACAGATTACAGGTACCACGTGGCTCAGGAGAGCAGCAGTAAATCCTGCCTGGAATATGGAAGGCTTCTTGGAAACAAAGCACAATTAAGATTTGTATTAAAGAAAAGCTTTGAGACTAATTTTCTTTGGGTCCATGTTGCAATAGTAAGATATTTAAATTGAAGAAAAATGTCATAACCTCATTTTATACTGGGAAAGCAAAATATTTAAAAACTAATATTGGTACCCAAAGTAAACCTAAATAATGTCATTTTTTGCTGATGGGATATGAAAAAGATCAAGGACCATCAGATGAGTTTTTCAGTTCACAAAAAAGAGGGAAAATTTTAAAAGCTTGAGAAACACTTTTTTGAAAATTAAGTAGGGGGTAGGGTCCTAGTGAGATGTGGCAATGACTGCACACTGTGAACCCTACCACCTATTCTGAAGGTCAAATGATTACACACCCACACAAGGCCACACCCTCATGACTACCCAACTGCAAGGCTTTACTAAGCCCTGAGTGGCTCCCAAGCCCATCAAATTGGCAGTCCACCTTAACCGTCACAAACTGAACCTTCCGTATTTTAGGCCATTACTCTAAAAGCGGTGGAAGCCAGAGGCTTATAAAGCTTAAGGCTGGAAATAGACAGAGGCATCCTCTGAACACAAGCCTTTAACTCTACAAGGAACCAGAAGCTGTAAGTTTGCCCTAGAAAAGGAACAATTAGCCAACTTCTTGAAAGCAATGAAGTGCTTGATTGGAAGACATCAGAATTCAAATTCCCTGAGATACAGTCCACATAATCTCACTAGGCAGATGAGTAACTTTGGACAATGAGATTAACATCTCTTTGCTGGGTCCTCATTTGTTATCCAGAAATATCTGTACCCATTTTAAGGGATAAATGGCAAACATAAAGCACTGGGACTTGTAATCATCATCTGTGAATTCTAAACACAGCTAAACTAAGACTAATAAGCATAGCTAGGAAAAATGAAATAGCAATAGTTGAACAGGTAAAGACTGTAAGGACTGGTTCATTAACTCAACAAATATTTATTAAGTACCTACTATGTCTAGGAATTTGGGACTCAGTGTCCAGAAATATTGATGCAGGCCAGTGAAAGAGTCACATAATTCACAAATAAATAATCAAAGAAGATCATTCTACAGCAGTGTAGTCTATAGGGAAAGCAAGGTGCACTGATGGGAGAGGTGGTCCTGAGGTTGGGTACTAACTTAGATTGGTCCTCATGGTTTATTGGAATAGTACTTTCCACTCAATCTTGAAGGACAGCAGGCTTCCAAGCTCTATCTGGGGGCTTGATACACCAGGAAGAGCAAGTTTACAGTCCCTGGACAGAAGCACATGTGGCATGCCTGGTAAGAAAAGAAAGGTCATGGTGACCAGGGCTGGCAAGAACTAAGAGGGTGGAGGAGATGGGTCTGTGACAAGACAGGCCACTGGAGACCACTGTAAAACAATGAGAGCTCATTCAAAGTGTGGTTGAAAGCACCTCAACGCTTAAAGTTAGAAGTTGGACAGAGACAAGATGTGTTCTCATCTGTAATATATTATTCTTACTGGAGAGTGCAGAATGGATGGCAGATGAGCAAAAGCAACACAAAGCTCCTCTGTGGAAATCATCTCAGTAGTCCAGCTCATGTTGGTAGTTGGGTTCAAATGGGACCATGGAAATGGAGGACATGTGTGGGTCCAGAACATATTTGGGGAAGAGCCAAGAGGACTTGAAAGTGGATTAGATATGAGAGGAGTATTTTTTTAGAGGATGAATTAAAATTAATTGTTAAACAATTGATGATGTCATTTGTTGAGATAAAACAAGACTCTAGGAAGGATATGTTGGTGTTGGGATGAGACAGAAAATGTTTTGAACATGATTTTTTTTTTTTGCAGTGCTGGGCAGTAAAGCTAGGGCCTCATACATACTAGAAAAGTACTCCACCAATGCACCACAACCCCAACCCTTGAATATGTTAAATTTATAATATCTATTAGATATCCAAATCAAATGGCATATATATATACATATATACATATATATACACACTGATGTATAATATATTCTTATATACAATTTTGTATAATATACATGTACAATATAATACATTAATATATAAAGGAATTTATATCACTAAGAATATACTATATATTAATTTCTCTCCATCTCTATTCCTACCATCTTAACCCAACTACCAGTAGGACTTGGGCTATTGAAATGGCTTCTGCAAAGGCAGCTTTATATAGTATATATAGAAGGAGAAGCAGATTTTGAAGGACAGTGACACTTTCAGGCATACATTGAGTTAGTTTCCTAGAGTAAGCACAAGCAGAAGTGCTCACTGAATAGTTTAAAAGTTAGAAGATAGTGTATGAACTTTCATGCAACTAGATTAGTGATGAGTTTGAAACATATAATACCAGTGCTAAGCATCCACACATAGGGAACAACCCACCTACCCACCATGAGTGAATTCTAGGACTAAATCTATCCCCTGGTGGTACTGGTTGGGAGTGTGGTCTGACTTAAAGGAAAAGTATTTAATGATTGAAAGAACAAGCAAGTGACAAGTTTAGGCCACTTATAATTCATGCATTTAGGAGATTTAGACTGCAAGAAGGAGTGCAAACAGTCCTAAAGACAGGGAGAATGAACAATTCAGAAGGGATATTTAAACTTTGGCTCTAGGAGGGAGCCAAAGGGTTAGGGGGCTCATCAATACAGGGATTCAGCTGCCAAAAGTAAATACTCAAATCAGTCTTCAGACCTGTAAGACAAGGTTAAGAAACCAGTATCTGGGACAAGAATTATCTTTGTAGATTAAGAGCAAATGGTTGGATTAAAGGCAGTTAAGTAGCAAATGGCCCTGAAAATAGAGTTCCTAGGTATTGAGCAAGAGCTCTATCTCCCCTTTTGTGAGACAGAAGTCAGTAAGGATGGTGAGAACAGAGGTCAGTTAACTATCCTTGACTGTGGTGCCCTCACCAGTGGGGAGCTGAGGTCATCCACCGGCAAAGTCCAGTCTGGGGATGGGAGTTTCAGAAACAGGACGGCCAGAAGGCTCACTGTTTCACTTGTGCTTTGGTCACCCAAATTCCCAGTTTCCACCTGTTCATGGTCACCCCTTCTACCACTACAGGAGCAACCCAGGAAGGTATTTCCAGTTTGCTTTATCTCTGTCTTCCATTATCTCACCAGATTTGCTTCTTGATGCTTTACTGGCCCATTTTTCCAAAAGGCTTTCATCTTACAGTTCCTAATACCTATTATTTACCTCAATTTGCTCCACAGTCTGAAAGTCCATTCAGTGACCCCTGAAGGGTGATACTGTGCTACATCAGGCCCCTCTCAATTGGAATTCTCGCATAACCCACAAGGCCAGGATAGCCTGTCACTTGTAGTATTTTTAGTTTTTCAAATCTCATGTTCATCTTTCCAGTGGATGCCACAAGGAGGAGGAAAACGCAGTAGCAAAGAGGGAAAATCAATATCCCACAGGAGACCAAGACCCTGACTGTTTGCTCTTGTGTCTGATGCCAGGTTGTCTAGGGAGAATTTCACAGTCAAGATCTAAAACTGCTTGTCTTTTCCCGAAGTTTCAGTGAAGAATTCATCTGAATGTCTGGTTCCCAAGAGAAGAGGCCAAGACGTTTAAAGTGCTCTTTAACCTGAGATTCTTGAAATATGTCAAAGAAATAGCAAGGGGTAGGAGATTGGAAGAATCTCTGCTCTCTTCCCAGAGTGAGAACGACCTCAGGGCGGAGAAGAAATGAAGAAGTTGTGATGCTGGGGAGAATGCCAGGGGCTAAAATGTAGTTTCTACAAGTGTAGCTAGCTTATGCTGCCACTTTTGGAAAATTCATGGAAATTGATTTAATGGTGGTCTGTTCCTGATATGTGTGAGTCATGGTGGAGCCTATTTGAATGTATAGCACAAGCCTCCTGCATGGAAATAACATGTAAATGCAGATGCTTTGATGTCAATGGGAACATCCCCCTCCTTTAATTTCAAGTATCCTTTAAATTATTTTTGAGACTCCTCTCTGCTGGAATTGGCTTTGAAGACAGATTCTCTCAGCAGTAAGTGTAGTACTGAGCACTCATGCCTCCATTTGTGAAAGGTGCTAGTGATACATGTGTGATGAATATGAGGAACCGAGTCTTAGAGCCCATGGATCAATACCAAAAAATAAAGATTTATGTACAGTGCAATATGCTAAGTGCTGTAGTGAGAACAATACAGGACGCCAGTGAGTGCTTCAAAGGAGCCTGCAACAACAGTGTGAGGGTGAAAAATCTTCATGGAAAGTGACTCCTGCTTGAGACCCAAAGCATGCATAGCAGATAAGTAGCTGAAACAAGAGAAGACAAAATGTTTCAGGCAGAAAAAACCACAAGGGCAAAGGCTCAGAGGGAGGCAGAACATAGCGTTTTCTGAGGTAGGGAGAGCGCAGTAAGGAGAGCCTGCAGGAAAGGAGCAGATGAGCAGAGGGTGCTCTGGACTCCAGACTCCAGCATCTGTGCGCAGGACCCAGTGCTCACTGGAGTCGGGCACTCAGCAGGCACCGCAGATGCAAGGCAGATGACGATCAGCCCATTGTTTCTATTGCAGTTTTGAAGTTACTCTAGGCTAACAGGCAGTGTTCACTAAGCAGTGTATGATTCAAAAGCACAGAAGAAGACCTGGGCCATAAATGAATAAACACAAACAAATGAATGCCATTGACCATTTTAAAAGGTAGATACTATTCACAAATGATTAACAAGAGATATTTTAGAGATGTGGACTGTTTTGAATGAAGTATAGATTGGATTTTCAAATATAACAGAGTTTTTTAAAAAAAGAGTCCAAAGACTTAATAACCAAGCATTATTTAGACGATTCTGAACCAAAGTTGTTATTAATGAACTTGGTCTTTCACGTGACCAATGACTTGATTTCAACTAACATTAGCTATTTACAACCAAATCTAGACCTTATAAAAATCACCTACATTTCATATATTTAAAATAATGTTTCATATGAATTTTCAAAATGTTAACTCCTTTGATATTTCCTTTAAAAAGTTAGAAATATTCTGTATAGCCTTAGCTCACTTAGCATAATAACAACTCTGTTACATCTATGATCACACATTCATTTATCTGACTTTTTAGCATGTGCCTCTCAGACTGTAAGACCCCTGACAATGGGGACTCACAGCACAAGAACATAGGTAAGTGTGTGGGACCCAACACACATTGAAAACTTAAAAGAAAAGCAATTGAATCAACAAATGGATAAATGAGTTTCTCCCAGCCAGATAGGTTTTTAGGATGAGCAGTGAAATGTCCCCAGTGATCTTTCTCCTCTAACAAAATGCTGCAGTGACAAATTGGTTCCCCAAAGGAGGAAGGAACAGCATTCAAGCCTCATCATCTTACAAATCACCCCCAAGTGCCTCTCATTACAAAATTAGCAGTAACTTGAAGGGCTAACATGGGGCAAGCACCTCCCTGCAGTTAATAACAGGGGACACTGGTCCTGATTGAGCTTCTATTCCATCGAGGTTTAAGAATTTCTAAGAATAAAAAAGAGAAATAAATTATATTTCTTTCTTCTTTACCATCTCAGTCTCTATAGCAATATGATGGAGCCTAAAAATTCAGACGCAGGGTTTATGAGGCAAATAATGAAATGGAGAGATGAATCTGCACTCTGAGGGGTGGAAGGAAGATCGGACCAGGGTGGTCGGTGCTGGAGCATCCCCCCCTCTTCCATCCATCCTGCAAGGATTCCTAGTCAGTCAATGCACCGAGACGCTGACATAAATCAGGGGCAACAACGGAGGAGTGTGGAGAAACAGCCTGCCAGGCACTGTGCCGCAGCCATAAATCAGGAACTAATTCAATCCTGTGAGACGCCTCGTTTGATTAATTTATGTCAGCATTTTCTGTGTTGTCAGTCTGGGTCCCTCATGTCTTCCCTCCCTTGTCATTCTCCTCTTTTTCTGGCACAAAATAGGTCTGCTCTCCCATGATGGCAGTGGGGAGGAGATGGGGCTCCAGGGTAGAACCTTGTAGGCGGAGCATGCATCATACCAACATTTCCCACCAACTTTAGAGAACAGGAGAAAGAGGACAGGCTGTGCAGTGAACAGAACCCAGGTTCGTTCCAGGTCTGAAGAAGCAGTGGCCTTCCAGTGTCTCAAAGCACCATTTCCTGCGCTTGGAAGTGACAGAGGCTAGCCGAACCCTCACTCCCAACTGCAGAAGACAGAATGGTTTCCTTGGCAGTTAGAATAAAGCCACAGTCCTTAGTTATCGTGATGGAAAAAGTAGCATAAGCATGATCATTTTTAATAGGGGAGCACCAAACAGAGCACCAAAATGGTAGAAACAGTAGTATTGGTCTTTACATTAAAGCAAGTATAGAGATTTATCTAGGGTTAGGGATATAGCTCAGTGGCATAAGCGCCTGCCTGGAAAGCACAAAGTCTTGAGTTTAATCCTCAGTACCGGGGAAAAAAAAAAGAGGGAGAGATTTATCTATATGGACAGTGCTTGTGGAGTGCAGTTAAACACCTGTATGTATAGGGTGATTCTGTTGTGTTATCCTAAAAAAAAAAAATTGGAAAATATAGAAAGTGGTATGACTATCTATGTTTTTATCTTTGATCTAACTATACTTTAGTGTATTAATCTCTACATCGGAATTTATTTGCAATTAGCTTGTATTTTCTGCACACCGGAAGAAATAATTTTAAGATCAGACCGTGAATTCTGGAAGTAGAAGTGAGACTCTTTATCATGAACTTGCTAACATTATAAAGGTTACTTAGTGAGACAGGGCCCTTCTGAGCAGACTAGAAGAGGAAACTTGTATTGGAGAGGACCATGGTCTATATGGGCAGACAGAAGCAGACCACAGCTCAATTCAGATGGAAGAGGCAACGAGCAGAAAGGATGTGGGCCAGAGGAAGGACTTGAATCTTCAGAGTCTGCTGTGGCCATGAGTAAGAGCAGTGCCTTCTATTTAGGGCTGATGGCGGTCAAGTCTTCTCAAAGCCTGACAGGTCATCTCCTCTCTTGCTTATTTATTCTTGTTATTAAAGACACTTATACTTTACTTGCTTTGGTATATGGTTACAAGTATAACAGATGGGGAACAAAAGAAAGAAATAGACCAACTAGGTTTTCCATTATGGGCTGCAACCTATGACAAGGAGCATCTATCAAGAGCATAGTGTCTCTGTTCACATATTTAATTAGAAAACTTGAAATTGAAAGGAAAGGACAGGAAAGGATGATAAACCCTAAAAAGCTTTTATAATGAGCTATTTTCATGGATATTTTTGGGGGGGATTAGAGGGGTTCTTTTGGTGGTTTCTTTGTTCTGTTTTTTTCCCTTTTTCTTAATGAGTCTGGATTTCAAGTGCTCTGGGTGGTCAGCACTGGGTATGACTAACCCACACAGGCCAGGCATGCACAGTGTAAGAGGATATACCCCTGCCTGCCTGTATGGCTGACCTCTGAGAATGTGCAGTTAATGAGAACTGTATATTGGGAGATGAGTCCTTAATTCTATAAAAAGTAGTATCTTGGAGTTATAAAAAATGTTCAGCTAACCTAGAGGAGTTCAGCTACCAGTCAAGGATGATGGGAAAGCAGTATTTCTCAGACCTGGCTGAGCATCAGCAGTACCTATGAAGTCTAATATGAATGGAACTCTCTTAGACCACTATTTTTCTATGAGTAACAGTCCCAGAGTCTGTTCTTTAGAATGGATCTCCATATAATTCTGTGTTCATCTAGGCTGGGTAAGCACCGAATTTTATGTGTTTATTACTATTCTATCAACAAAACACAAACTCTTGGGTGGGATTCATAGAAAGTCAAGTTTTAGCCTGGGATAGGTAAGCACTTTTAATACAGCCAGTGTAGACTGGAAGCCATGCAGGCCAGACAGAGAAATTTTCATGAGATAACAAGGCTTAATCAGAAAGACAGCAACCCAATCATCTTCACACTTTCTGCATTTGGGGCACCATTTCAGTGTAAGGCTTTCTAAACAACATCAAAGAAATCGGCAACAATAACCATGTAATTTCTATTGGGGTCGAAAAATAAATTGCCTTATTTACCAGAGATCCTCGGTTTTCTCCCCTCCTTGACCAACTTTGAGCAGAATTGTGCAGCCATCCCCACACCCTGCCCCTGCCCCTGCCCCTGCCCCTGAAGCTCATAGTCCTGCACTGTTCCATGGTGGAGTCTTTGCATGTTCCTCACTTGGGCAGCAATTTGTCTGTCCTTCTGCCCTATGTGCCAGCAAGCTGTGTCACACCACGTGTCAGAGCTGGGTTCCAGGTGTGAGGCATTACCAGAACCCTATATATGTGATGGTTTTGTAAAAGTAAAGTTTGCTCCCTCATTAATATTTAGGAGCACACCTGTGTGGGGCTCAGGGCACCCTGATGTGCATCTGTGCACCTGTTGAGAGCCTGTGATCCAGGCAGGAGCTGGATACTTGCCTAATGGAGAGCTAATAAACGGTGGGAAACAAGGCTGGGTGACTTTGAAGGCCTTTTTAAGATTCTATAATTCAAAGGAAGGAAGTTGAGATGGCTATAAATTCTGACAGAACCCTGAGGAAATCAGTAATCTTGAATCACTAATGCTAATTTATGATTTTGGACAGGTAGCTTGAACTTTATTAAGCTTAGCCAAACCCACTGGAATGGATGAGAAAATAAATAAACAAATCAAACTCCTGCTCCCCTGGATGGAAAGGATTGCACAGCGCAGGGGAATCCCATGGAGAACACCAGAATCTAATTAGTGGAGTAGCAAAGAAAATGTGGCTACAGTGACAGTTCTCTCTCCACCCTACTCAGGACTCACTGTCTCCAAAGAGGGGGGCATCTCAGAAATATCCATCAATAGCTCAGCAACAAGGGTCTATGCTAACGTCCGCAGAGCTTTCCAGCTGCTTTAGCAAATAAGGACTCTGATTATAGGATCGGTTCCACTCACTCACCGAAATGGCTCCAAAAATTGATATCAAAGCATCAAATTAAACATTCAAAACCAGCTACTGCAGACTTTCATTTACTTGGCGAGGAAGAAAAAGTGGAAGGGAGGCTGGTGTGCAGGGACATCTGGCCATTTCCAGAGGTCTGTGTGAGCCACACTATGTGAAGGAGGGCTGGTAGGAGGTGGGGCCAAGGTCCCACTCAGATTTAGCATGGCTTTGTCAGTATGTATATTCTAGGGTCTATCTTGATTAAGCAACTGGTATTCATCTCCAAGGACAGATGATGGCAGAGGAACAAATTCATTAGCACATTAAAGTCAAGAGGCCTTAGAATTACAAATATGATACCAATATGTGAAAGCTGTAAAGTATCCCTGGGCTTTGGTGACCTCAGACACAAATGGGGTTCACACTCCGGATGCTACTGGCAGTCGTGAGACGGTGTTTTTCGGAGGCACAGCCTTTTAACTGTTGCTCAGGGAGGGGCAGAAGTTGGCACTGTTCTGCATGCATGTTGCTGCTCAAGCCTAGGACCACTCCAGGCTTTGCTGTGTGTAGACTCTGAGTAAGATGGTTATCATGACCTTTCCACAGGGTTGTCTGCAACCAGCAACCAAGACAGGTAGGTGTCTATCCGTCTAACCATCTTACATACCTCCAGGTGCAAAGTACAGAGGGAGAAGAATGTCTTCTGTCTCCCAGAAGCCTGTAGACTAATTGGAAAGGATATATTCACCTGAGAGCAAGGAAAAAGATCAAAAGAAATACTATTTTGGAATGGAGGCAAAAATTTTGCTGCATAAGCACAGGGAAGGGCATGCGCTTAGCACGAGCCTAAGTATTCAAACAAGCAGGAGGGACATGAAGAGGCCAAGAGTTTCAGACAGAGAGATCAAGGAGAATGTTCAGCAGAGGTGAATTCTTCCATAGAGACTTTACTTAATAATTTGGGGGAGTTTTATAGGCATAATTGAGATAATTATTGCTCAAATCCTAAGATAAGCAAACTAAGCATGCAGGAATTATATAAACTCATGTACAGTAAGCACACATTTCAAAGAAAAATTTAACTTTTAGATTGGTTATCCCTACTGTTGGAGAGGGCTGGTTTAATTCCTCTAAGGTAGGTAAAAGTATTTTTGCATATGGCTGTCTAGTCTGTCTCTTGGTCTTTTCCTCCAAGCCATACTCATTTCATTTGCTACAGCATTGGTTACTATATGTAAGATCCCTCTTGATATTTCCTGGAGGAAATTTCTAATTTTTGTCCATGTGACCTTGTGTTGGTGAAGTGTTTGGAAAATACAGACATATGAAAGACAAAAGTATGAGGTTGAGAGGTGTCAATCAATAAATGAGTAAAGTCATGAACTATTTAATGAAGGAAAAGTAGGATAACTCATCATAAGGGTGTTCTCAGGGCCAGAGAGACTAATAATACTGATGGTGATGGTGGCAACAGTTTCAGAGGTTGGCCGGCACGCTAGAGGACAGGGAAGTCTTCTAAATGGAGCCCTGCAGAGTGGGACAAAGCTTGTTCTCCATGGAGATCTGAGGACAGCAGAGGAGACTTGTGCAGAAGAGAATCGCCATGCTTGAGAGAATAGGAGGGGTATTAGCTGTTTTCCTTAAGTGCAGAGTAAGAAGCCGCATAGATCCTCCTCTCCTTCTTCTTCTCCACTCACCCAGTAGACGTGCGTTAGGTGTTGTTATGGACTGAACAAAGAGCATCCTAAGGAGACTGCAGCCCTATTATCACTGGGAATGTAATCCTCCAAAGAGAGGCTATGACCACTTGGCATACTGTATGGTCACAAGTTTCATTCCGCCCAGGTGCCATGATTGACTCTGGCTTGGGTGGGTCTCCCAGCAGTTTGCATGCTGGAAGCTTCATCCCCAAGTGCAGCCATTGCTGAGAAGGTGTAACCTAGAAGATCTGGAGCTCAGTGCAAGGTAATTAGGACATTGGGGGTTGCCTTGGGTATGTTGCTATAGCAACAGAAAGCAGATAGATTAATACACTAGTCAAATAAGCAAACAGGATGTTAGTACTCTGCCTTGAAGGTGAACAAGAGATTTGCTAAGAAGCACAGAAAAAAGAGCATCTCAGATAAAGAAAAAGCATTGCAAAAAACAGCTGAGGGCAAGATGTGCTCGGCAACCATGAGAGATTTTGCGGCAGGAGAATAAGGTGTTCCGTGGCTTGGGTGAGGAAGGCAAGGTGTTGAAAGAAGGGGATGGTGAAGCCGAAAGGTGGGGATGAGTGCAGATGATGGGGCCCCCAAAACAAGAACATTTGCTTTAGGCCACTAGGAGTGCAACGGTGGTAACCACAGGACTCTGTTAAGAAAGGTACTGGCAACAGGATGGGGCTAGAAGACTAAGAACGGCAGTGATGAATCCTAACTCTATCTGCTGAAGATTTCTATGAAGTTCAGCCCTTTGAACATAATTCACTAACCTCCCCACCACCACCTAACTGCAAAGGGAGCAAATGAACCAGGGAGCCAGTGTCAGGGTTTTGGCGCTTCCAGACCCGCCTGGTCACTGAGCTGTGATCCCTCAGTGAGTGAGGCACGTGCTCCCGACCCTGGTGGGAATGCGACCCCGGCAGTTGCTGTCACATGGAAGTGGAGGCAAGTGCACAACCTCAGCTATTGGTTACAGTGATCAGTGCACTGTGATCAGCGCACTGTTCTCCTTTCTGGTCTGAACCACCACCCCTCACCTTTGTTCAGTGTCAGTCCAGTTAAAACCAGAACATGTGTGGGATACATGCAGAGCATGACTTACTTCCTGCCTTGATTTTCCAAGCCGAGAAATAGGCATTAAATTGCTCACTTTCATTCCTAGAAGAAAGCTGTGAAGCCAGTGTTCTTCTCCTACATACACAGCGAGGAAAGTGGTCTATCCTCTGGCCTTGAGCTCTCACTGCGGAGGCAGGCCGGCGGAGAGAAGCAAGACTGTGAGAGAAAGCAAGACTTAAAGCCTTTATAGACAAATGTTACATAGCAGCTTTATTGATAAGAACAAAAAGAAAATTAACCAGAGACAACCTAAACATCCTTCAATAGGTGAATGTTTGAAAATAAATGGTGAAACAAGTGCACCTTTTAATTCTACTCAGCCATGGAAAGATTGAACTAAGGCTACTCAGGAAACAAAGCAAAATGAATATCAAAGAAATTATTCTACAGAAACAATCCCAGGCCAAAAGTTTGCATGCTGTGACATCATGTAACATTCTCAGAATGAACAGTTTACACCAACGGGCACAAGGGTTTAGGCGAGGGACTGAGGGTAGGAGGAAGTTGGGTGATTACAAAACAGCAGCACAAAATGCTCAGGTTGTGAAGGGCAGGAATCCACATGTGATAGAGCTGAACAGAGCTAAATACACAACAGACCACAAGAAAACTGGGGAAGTTCAGTAGGCAGACCACCTGTTAGGAGCACTGATATTCTGCTTGTGATATGGCACCATTCTTTTACAGCATGCTACTGCTGGAGAAAACTGAGGAAATAGTATGAGGATGGATTACAACCACATGTGAATCTACAATTAACCCAAAATAGTAAGGGATTAAAAGAATATGAGTTCAGAGACAGAAACTCTCTTCCTCAATTATAGCACTGTTCTGCAGGGGCAAATGTTCATTTGTTTCTGCAACTAAACTTGGATAGGGCTTCCTTCCTTCCTCCTCAGATGTGCCTCTGCTTGCACTGGAGGTCTGCTCCTGAAGCTACAGTGTCAGCCGACATACCCTGAGTCCTCAGTTTAGAGAAAATATATGATTGGCAAAAAGCTGCCATCAGACAAATTACTAATCCATGTGCTCACATGTATGGTGAAGATTTACATAAATTGGACATATTTCACACTCTCTCTATCAGCCCCTTCTCAAAGGCCCATCTTCAAAAGGGAACAGCCTGGCGCTGATCTCCCAGCAAAGTGTTTGGAAGGCAGCCTGATGCCAAGTCTGCCCTTCACAGCTGGCACAGTGCTGCCTCTTGCAACACCCTCACTTCTCTTCCAATCTGGCTTCAGCACTGTGAAGCAAGGCCTTGAAATGCAACGAGTTTTCTTGTAGGGAAGGTCTCAAAGATACCCTATTTGAAAAGTACAGTTATAGTATTGCTCTCTCTTTCTTTAGGTGTTTAATACCTTAGAGAGCTGCAAGACAAAATGTGATGCCACTCTGAAAGCGCAACAGTTTTACTACCCTCAGCTGATGACACCTCTTCACGGCCTCACAGAGGAAAAGCCATATTGCAGGAAAAAGGAAGGCTTCCTTTGCAAGGTGTTAACCTTCTGAGAGATGGCTCATCTCCTGGAGTTGAAATTCATGCTAAAATGGTACCAAAAGATTAGCCATTCCATTGATTTACTATTATTTCGGTGCTAGAAAAACACTTTAACCTTTCTTTAAAACATAAAGAGGAGATACAGCAATGCAATTTGTGTGTTTATCTAAGCTGAACAGATCTCTTATTCTTTCTTATTAATACCAACTCAAGGCTAACACTACTGCCAGCTGACTGCCAGTCATCCCCTCTGAGGATAACAGAGCAGGAAAGAAAAGAAGAGACAATCCTCTTGCTGAAGAAGGCAGCCAACTGATACACAACTTAGGAGAATGCCACTTCACCTGCTCTCCAACAGGGATGCCATAAATCTCCAGCAAGAATTTCAGGTGCCCAGAATTTCCCAGGGCTGCCAAGTACAGCAGTGCCACCCGTAGGAAAGTGAGGAACTCAGTGCCAGGATGCCAAATGGTAGGCTATCGACAAGGAAGACAATGTGGTGTCTCCCAAACCAAGTTCCTGATGGAGTGAGTATAGATGCAGGCCATTACAGCTCTGTGTTATGGAATGGGAAGAAACTTGGAATGGGAAGAAACTTGGTGGTGTTGAAGCAAAACAAGGCGCAGGTGGTGGAAATGGAGGATGGTCACGGGCTCCCATTCTTCCAAAGAAAGCAAATCTTTCCTCCAGAAGCTCCAGGAGACAACCTACCACCAACTGACCTGACTAATCTGCACTTTGAGCACTTAAATAGCCACCAGAAAGACTCATAGCGTCAGGGAGATCAATGCTACACTGACGTTGTCAGCATCACCATATGAAGGGGTTGGTAGATATAATATAGGAGTACTTCAAGTTCAAAATGAAGTCCGCTAACATAATTTCTTGTGGCTCCAAATCTCTGATTATACATATCCTTGGAAAGGAAGATCTCATGAATCCCAATATTATGGGAACTCCAGGTTGTTGAAAAACTCTAAAATATAAAGCCTGTTTTGAGCTAAATATTTTTGGACCCCGCCAAAAGTAAATACAAAACACACACAGCCTGCACAGTTCTGCTGGATAAGGCACAGAGAAAGAAAAACTCTTAATCTCAAACAGTGCCCTAAATCCAAATTCATTCTGCAAAGTTACATCTGACTGACTAAAACAACTTTTCACTCCACAATTGAGAGTCTCTAAACCTGTAGAATTTCTGAAAGCATTCTGGCTGGTGGCAGGATTCCAGGCTGTGAAATAAGACACAGTGGGATTGCTGAGTTGCTATCTCATGCCTATAAAATATTTTGTTCTAACCACTGTGAGGTAAGTTCCATACCCATAAAAATCTCTTTATAACCTGGTCTTTTATTTATTTATTAAGGATGTACTTACTATACAGACAAAATTCTACTTAGATTCTGGAGAGTGTATTATATGTGAGACCAGGGTTATGTTATTTTAAGAGATACCAAGAATTAGAAGGCCTTAATGTTTGCCTTTGAGGTTCTCAAATTGGTTTTTGAGATGTTAGACAGGCATTCAAAAATACATACATAGAATTAAAAGGTAGTGTGATCTAATATCAAAAGGATCTATTCAGTTCATGAACCTGGGAGAAACTCCTGGCCTAAAACATATAAACCTTAGAGAGTGCTCAGAGCTTCAGAAGATCCCCTGCATGCTCATACTCTAAATAAATGCCTGGGTTCTAAACTGTGCCCGAGTCTACCCTCACCTACACTGCAGTATGGCTAGCTACTTCTCACCTGAGGCCAAGGTTTCAATGTAACATAACCCGCTCATTTGGTTTAACAAAATTCCCTGTAGTTATCTGGCTCAGCAGAGTTGATCTGAGATTGAACATGTAAGGAATGGAAATACGGGGTTCAGAATGGAAATAGGGATTTGGGAGCAGAAGCCAGTAGGTTACAAAGTGCTTTAGATCAAAAAAGACAAACATCTACAGCCTGAGATTCATTCACTCATGTATTTGCCAACTTCCTCAACACTGGGTCCCACTTTGTAATAAAATGTTGCTAAGTGTTTGGGTTGCTATAGTGATGGATAGGATAGAGATAGGGAGATGTAGTGATGACTGTCCTAGCAGAGGAAAGGAAAAGATGCCATTCTAGATCTGAGGAAGAGGAGTTGACTCCTTAGGGCTGGAGGCTTCCGGAATCAGGTGGTCTTTGAGCTCTCAGGCTTGAAGGATGTGAGGAAAGTATGACTCAGCTGAAGAGAGGATTTTCCATGAGGGGGAAAGAAGATAACATTGCACAGGTTGGGGAATAAGATGGGGCATGGTAGCAACATCTGTCTCTTAGAAGTGTGTTCTGCTGGCTGTCCATTATGTACACATAAAAATCACCATTGGCAGATCCATAAAACCCAGGTCCATTACATTAACTATCTAGTTAAGTCATTAAGACAAGAAACTCTACTTAGGTTCAGTAAGGCAGTAGATTTCTGTTACCAAACAGGCAGCCATTCACCAAAGACATACTGATTGCAGTTAGTAAATTCTAACAAATATGTTTTTAACCACATGTTCTTTAGCATAGGGCAGTGACATTATCCAGGATAAATGGAAACCTTTTCCTAGGTTTGTAAATTATTGCCCTGACAAAGAAGAATTGTTTCCCATGAGAATTGTTTCCCACAGGACATTTCTTTGCTTGTCCTAAATGTTTCCTTCCTAAATATGGTTTCTTTCCTTTCCCTTGGGAATGTGAGCAAGTGATGAGCACACACTGTCATAGGGAAATTTTGTTTTGATAACTGTCTGGATTTTTCTCTCAGTCTTGACTCTATCATAGTTCATTGCAGAAAATTTTTGGAAATTTCTAACAGAGCTTTAAACCTCACAAAAATCATTGAGCACAGAGAAGCTAAATCTAAGAATTGCAGCGTATTAATGATAAACTCCACACTTTACAAAGAGTAAATGTCAGTCTATCAATCACTAGATTAGCCCTAAAATACCTTAAGAAAGGCAAGAATGGACACTCATAATCAGAGTTTGTTCTCCAATTACATTAGGGTAATCATTGTCCAGGCCCACTTGTGTTTGTATAAGATTATTTGATTTCCCACACTAAAAGGTCTTTTATTACCAACCATCAATACCATAATAGCAGCCTTAAATGTGAGGAAAAGCCACTTAAATTAATACAGCTTTCTGACTTTATTTCACTGTGTCAGCAGGGCCTCTGTGAGAGCTGCAGTGTGTGGCCACCAGCCCCTGGGAAGGGGACAGCCGCACACAGAGCCTCCAGAAAGACAGCCCAGCGGGTATAGGGGCAGAGGGCTAGGGACCAGTGTGCACACAGGATCAGTCAGAAGCCTAAGTACACTGAGAAACCTACTAAGAAAGGAATAGGCAGGGAGAGATGGGGAGTGGGAATGAGAAGGAGCAAAACAGTGTACTCTGGTTCTCTGGCCCTGAGGACCGCTTTATTGAGGAAAAGACAATGGCTCATAGCTGAAAGGGTGCCTTTGCCAGTGGATCTGACTTTCCTTTCTTCCTATTCCCATTTTCTCAGCAGGGCACATGAAATGTGTTTACAACCATTCTACTGACGCAGAAATTTAACTACCAGTGGCTTGTACATCCACTGAAAAGACAAATTTTACTGCATATATTTAAGGTGTATGACGTTATGTCATATGATACATGTATAGAAACATGGTTGCTTCCATGGAACAAACTAACACAGCCATCATCTCATATGTTAACCTGTTCCCCCAGCCCTATAACAAAGGAAACTCTAATCTTGTCCTTTAGTAACAATTCTGAATGTAACACATGACTACTAACTGTAGCCTTTGTGTTGTACATGGCTGCTTTTGGCTTGCTCACCCTACATATTTGATGTTTGACACCTTGTATCATCTGACATACATCTCTTCACTGTTCCTCCCACTCAGATCCTATTTTATTCTCTCATAAATTTGACCTTTTTTTTTTGACATGTCACATATAAGTGAAATCATGAAATATTTCTCTTTCTGTATCTGGTTTATTTCACTTAACATATGACGTACCTATGCTGTAGTAAATGACAGCATCTCCTTTTTATAAGGCTGGATAGCAGTATAATAATAAGTATTATATTGATGAATATTATGTATGTCATTCATATATATTACAGTCTCTTCATCCACTCCCGTATTGACAGTCACCTAGGTGACATCCACAGCCTGGCTATTTTGAAGAACACTGCAGTGAACACGGGATGCAGATGTCTTTACCAGGTGGTGGCTTCATCTGCTTTGGATTTATACCCAGAAGCGACTTTGTGATGGATCATATGGTAGTTCTATTTTAAATTTCTCTAGGAACTTCCTTACTGCTTTCCATAGGCTTGTGAATTCTATAAAACACATGAGCTATGTCGAAATAAAATGATTTTTACATTAAATTCTCAGAACACACACATGAGTACTATTTTTCAAGGCAGTCACTTGGAAACCATATGAACTTACTCTAGTGATGGTCTCACCATAGTTTTGGACATGTTTTAGCCTGTCACTGAGTGTAGCATATTTGGGCCTGAAACCTCAAATACAGCCTCAATCCTTTGTTCAGGTCCAAAGAGATATTATCCAGCTTGAACATTTAGCTCATTCATCATATTGGGTTTTCAATGACATTTAATTGCTTCTCAAAAATGCTCCTACTCTGAAGCAGAGAGGATGTGTCTCCTGTGACTACATGCCAAAGGATAAAGCTCTGTGTTCAGCTCCAAAAGAGAAGTTGTCCAAAAGTTATACACAACAAACACAATAGCCAGTATTGGCCTTTGCCATCTAGAATTTAAGGGTCTGTAATTTGTTTGCCGGTTTATTTGTAAATGTCACCTCTAGGACCTAATAGTGAGGAATTACTTAAACTTACACCTGTTCAGCATTAGACAGTCTCTGAAATGCATGCTCACATTGGATGGTGCAAATTGGGATACAGGAAAGATAAGACAGAGTAGACGGAAAGGAGGCAGAGGAGCTCAGAAAAGTGGTAGCTGAGAAAAGAAGGAGGAAGGAGAAGAACTGGGCTTACATTATCCTCCTCACTATTCTTTGTCACTGCGTTTCTGTGATCTCCGTTCTTAGTTGTAACAGACATTTTTGAAGAGGTATTTCCAGGTGCTCTAGATGCCTGGAAAATTCATGAACAACACAGGAATAGATTCCGCACTCATGTGTTCTATTTTGGAGGGAACACAAGATAGCTAAGATGATTGTACTAATAATTTCTATTAGTTAATTGAAAGGAACAGTTAGTGTTTATATTGTTTGATAAATTTTTGCATGCCTATAACTGGTAAGCTGAGCAACTACTCTGAAGATAACAAATCGCAATACAATAACCATTGTCAATTTCCTATCATCTTGTTTTGAAATTCTGTGTCATTTTTATTGTTTTTTGTCTCTTTAAAAATTTTAAAAACAATAATCAATAATATAATAAAAAGAGAGTTACAGTATATGGCCTGCTAGGTGGTGGTAAAGACAGGAGAAAAAATGTGAAGCAGTCAATTAAGTGGACTATGGTTGGAGGGCAAAGCAATTTTAAATGTTATGTTGCAGAGCAGAGTTCACTGAGAAGGTGACATTTAAGCAAAGTCAGAAGTTGGTGAGGCTGTTGGCCATGCAAATATATGATTAAAGAACCTTAAAGAATAGCTATAGGGAACACTCTGAGCCCAGGGTACGCCTATGGTGTCCACACACAAACAAGGCACTCAGTGTGGCTGGAACAACGTTATGGGTCAAATAAAAATTGGTGGAACTCCAAGAGGAAGTAGTGGTGGTGGTGGGCCACTCAATAATGTGGCCTAGTGGCATCTGAGCATTTACTCAAAACGAACTACAAAGCCATTGCAGAATGCGGATCAGAGAGGCGACATGTTCTGATGTCTATTTTATAGGATGCTGCATGGAAAGTAGGCTGCAGAGAAGCAGAGTAGAGTCAAGGAGCCCTGTTAGGAAAGCACTGCCATGACATGGAGCCACTTGGTGGTGATGGAGGTGAGGTACGGTGGCTGGATACCAGGCTCTGCCTTGTGCTCAAAGCACACAGGTTCTCAAGTTCTCACTTATGACATTTCCCTGCATCTTCCCACCTTGATCTCCTCAAACTTTCCTCTCCATGGGCATCAGGTCCAGTTTTGGTAGGAATTCCACAAGAAACTCCTGGGCAGAGCTGAAGTGTTAGCAGTGGGCTCCAGACCATCTTGCTGCCTGCCCAGACTCAGACATCTGCTCAGCCTCTTATTTCTGCAGGGACACCTGATTTTTTACTTGTTTTTTTACTCAGATTCCATCTCCTCAACTCCACCTTCCTGTTTCACTGTGAGAGCAATACAGGAAGATGTCAAGAGCAGTAATCCAAGTTCAAAGAAGAGAAGACTGTAAGCTCTCTCCCAAAGCGACTACATTTAGGAAATATGAGAGATCATCTCCTTTCCTGTGTTAGGTGTAATATCATGAACTCATTCTCTGTGAAAAACTTCCAAAGGGTGATCTCATCCTTTATTTCATAGGATCTTTGTAATGTCCCTGAGGAGTAAGTTGCACAGATGGAACTGTCACTGGTTTTCATATTTTTCTCATAACTTATAAAATGGAAAACTTAAGATCAAAAGGATGAGATAAACTGTCCCAGACCTCACAGCTGACACATGGTGGAGTTAGGACACATTTCTAAGTTGTTTCGCTCCTGGTGCACAGTGTGGTCCAAACAGAATCAGCTCTGGGTGACAACAGAAAGCAGCTTGGGAGACTTCTGTCCCAGTGCAAGGTCTGACAATGCTTCATCTAGCTTCTGACCTCTAGATCTTACTGCTTTTCTGCTCTCAAGAGGAAATGACATCTGTCAACAAATAGGTTCATTTCTGCTCAGGTTAAGTGAATGGCAAAGAATGAATTGATCTGCCTAGAAACTGTCCTGGTAATTATCAGTAGTACTTTCCTGAGGTCCTGTGTGGCTGCTGTCACACAGCAGAACAGTCGGCTGGGCCTTATTCTCCCTCTGGGAGCGAACAATGGAGCGTATTTTAGGGAATGTTTGATTTTACTCCTTTCTTACCATTGGCTCTTTCTCTGAAGGTTAGTGCTCCACACAGGATCATTGCATTATCTACTTGATCTTTCTCTTGCACAGCAGCGGAGAGATTGGTTCCACTTTCCCTTCCTGTTATCTACCTACGGCTATCTTTCATGCCTTAGGTTGATTCACTAAGAAAGAAAAAAAAAGGGTAAAGTCTATTTTTTTTCACAGAAAATATAAAATTTCATTAAACTAAAAAGCTTGACATTGTATCTAGGTAAAAGGTAAAAGGAAAATGTTCTGGATGTAGGGAGCACAGAAAATATTATTTTAAAATATGCTTATAAAAAAACACTGAAGAATGTTGACTGGGTTTCCAACATTTGGGCAATAAATCTAATGACTAGAAAGCAATTATTAGAGTTGGGGAATCTTTCTTTCTGCTGTGTCATTTTTAACTAAAGATACTTCATCTTTCCCAAAATATAGAAGAAAGATTTATAAATTATCTCCATTGATGAAGTTCTGCTACATTTAGATATTACATAAGCAGAGCACTTCTCCTGAATGTACATCCTTTCCAACTCTCATTATCCAGGCCTGATTTCTGCACTTTGACCCCAGCAAGAAGTAGATTTAGCAATGGACTTGCATATGTAGCTACATGTGCTCATTTGCTGAATGGATTGATTGATTGGCTGATTGATTGATTGATTTGGCTGTGCTGGGAATTGAACCCAAGGCCTCATGCATGCTAGGCAAGTTCTCTACCACTGAGCTCAGTGATACAACTTCCACTGATATTCTAAAGGCATCCCCGCCCAAACTGAGTACATCCAAAACAACTCTTAAGGCTTATCCCCTCTCCTCCATACCCTGAAAATGAGCAGATAGACTATGTCCTGCTTCCAGTTTCCTCTCTGTGGGTCAGGGTGTTGCCCTCCACCCAGTGTCCCTGTCATGGCTCATGCTTGTTCTCTTCTTCTTCCTCCGTACCTCTAACTTCCCTCCTGTCACCATGTCTTACTTCCTAGTCTTCAATATGAATTTCTATGTGCTTCCTTCTCTCTACTCGTGTCACCACCGTCACCTAAGGCAGCATTCATCTCTCTCATTTTGCTTATACAGTAGCCTCCTGGCTGGTCCTTCTGCCTCCAGCTCCACTGCCACAGAATAGCAGTAGTGACTACTCCCAGGTACAAGCCAGTGTAATTCCCCTTCCAGGTCAAAGTCAGTCTGTGTACTGTCAGGGCCTTCCATAATATTCTCTCCACGGCTTTCCTCTCCAGCTTCGTCTTGACTTTTTGACTTGTTTACCTGACTCTTGCCACGGTCTTTTCCCTATTCCGTGGAGCTCTGTTCTACCATCGGTCATGTGAGCGTGCTCTTCTCATGTCCTTCATTTCCTTTGGAGCTCTGAGTGACTGACTTGCTCCCTCTCTCCAGTGATGACCAGGTGTCCCTTTTCCAAAGAAGCCTTTCCCTAGCCACTCCTCCCAAGTAAAACTGTTATCTGTACCCAATTTCACTCCATCCAATTGTCCTATCTATTTCTTCTGGAATAACCACCAGACTTTATAAATAGCTGTGTATTTGTTTACTTGCTTACTTTTTAGTATCCATTCTATGAGGGGAAGATAAACTCTATGAGGGGAGGGAGTTAGAATACCATTCTCAGTTCTTGGCATTTTGATCAATATATTGTAAATACTTAATATATATTATGAATGAATTAGTGAATCAGCCATAAAGAAAGACAATCTTGTGATTTTCATAAACATACACATTAAAAACTCTAGGGCACCACTGACTGTAAGTTATCTGTGATCCCTAGTACTATCAAGAATAAACCTTACCTGGCATAACATGTCCTTTTTAAGAGATAAGAAAATTTAAGACCAAGAAAGAATACGTAAGACTATGGTAACCTATAGAATCTGCTATGCCCCCTTCATACCTTAATGCTTACCTGAAGAATGGACTTTTAATCAGGACATACTATATACAGGATACTGTCTCAAACTAGCCTAACAAATAAATGCAATATTCATTATTATTGGATATTGAAAAGTAAACTCATCTCTTTCTTTTCCTGCTTATAGTGTCCTTCAGCAGTCTTGAACTTTGGATATCTAGTCTACCTGAAGGTTATACTACTACACTAAACAACTCTAATCTCTCCTTCTCAACTATTGTACTTGTTGGCTATTTTATCATATATGTGTTTTACTAATCTGTCCAGCCAGTTATAAATTACAAGACATTTACCAGGTAGGGCTCTACTCAATTCACAATCAAGTCCCAGAAGAAACAGTTATCTGTATAATTGGGCAACAGGCAGCCATAGTTACTCCCTATCTATCCCTGGAGGCTGCTTACAGCTGGGGCAATTGAGTGCACTTTAAATGAACAGGGAGAACATCAACCGTTGCCGCCGTGAATTGAACAGACTCCACACAAGCGCTTCATCCTTCCCTAGCGGGACCTGGTTATATTTGCATCAGACTCTAAATTTGTCTTCCAAAGGGCTTCATCATTTCCATATATCTCCCATTGGTCACAGGCAGGTGGGATCAATAAAGATATAATCTTACAGACAGCCACAAAAACAAATGCTCCTGATGTATTCCAATCCTGAAAGCCAGAATCCAAACATGTTCTGACCAGCTGGGAATTTGCTTTAAGCTATCATCAATTCCCAACATCTAAAATTTCCCAGTGGAAACAAAATATGAAAAAGCTGCACGTAAACCTGCTCTCATCTTGCAAGGCAGCATGTTGCAGACATAATTGCTGCTTTTTCCAGAGTTATCCTTAAGGATGGAAAGGAAAACAAGGGAGAAGGGAATCACTGGGCATCAAAAATGGTCCAGTGTTATTTTACAATGACTATTGCCATGAATTGCTGCTGTTTTCTTTCCTTTCATCCCTCTTTCTTTCTTTCTTTCTTTCTTTCTTTCTTTCTTTCTTTCTTTCTTTCTTTCTTTCTTTTTCTATGGGTCAGTTTCATTAAAATATAATTCATATGCCACACAAATTGCCTATTTGAAGTATTCCATCATTCAGTTCCATGAATTTTAGTATCTTCTTTGTGTTGCACAACTGTCACCATAATCAATTTCAGAACATTTTATGACTCCCCAAAGGAAATCGTGTACCATTTAGCAGTCACCTCCCAATTTTTCCATCTTCCCACCCTTTGTAATCACTAATATACTTTCTTCTCTTATCTTCCTCTCCTGGACTTTATAAAGTGCATTGTGGCAGTTCATCTTATTGTTAACTTGCTTGGGTTGAGGATGCCTAGCAGGTTAGTAAAGTTCACATCTGGGTGTGTCTAGGGGCTGTTTCAGAGATGATGAGCATGCAGGCCAGCGCCTTGAGGGAGGATACCTGCCAAGACTCCAGGCATCACAAATGCCACAAGAGTAAGCTGGACATACTTGCAAGAGGCATGCAGCTTGCATAGGTATATCTTTGGCTTGGACCATCCCCTGAAGACATCAGACTTCACCTTCTGCAGCTATCTGATACCAGCTCACCCCAGCAACTGTCCAGGCAGATTTCAAGCCATCAGCACTGGACTGGTGCTACATTCTTGGTTCTCTCATGCCACGGCCTCTAGCCTTTTGCACTGAGCAACTCCTGGGTTCTCTGGTGCATTGGAGGAGAGATAGCCATTGTGGGATTACCCAGGAGGCCAATCTAATCAGTCCCCTTAAACAATGGTATCCTATTGGTTCTGTTACTCAAGAAAACCCTAACCAATGCATGTGTGAAATCTTACAGTATATATCTTTGTGACCAGATTCTCTCAGTTTAGCATTTTCAAAGTTTGCTATGTTGTATCATGCATCAATAGTTTGTTTCTTTTTATGGCCCAGTAGTATTTCATTGATGACATGTTATTTATACAATGCATATATTTTTCCTATCTATGTTTCTATCAATCTATCTATCTATCTATTATCTAGCTATCTATCCACTTTGGGGCTACTATGAATATAACTGCTATAAATATTGGTGTAAAAGTTTTTATATGGACATGTTTTCATTGCCTTGAAATTGCTGGATAGCAGAGTAACTACCCTCAAGCTTTTGAGGAACTACTGGACTTTCATGAAAGTAATTGCTTTGCACCCCACTTACATGAGGGTTCCAGTTTCTTTACCTCTCCAAATTATTAGCACCTTCCCCTTTGGTTTTCTTTTTTCTATTAGTGGTGCTGATCATTTTTGATGTGCTTATTGTATGTCTTCTTTGAAGGCATGTCTATTCAGATTCTTTGCTTATTTTGTCTAAATTGGCTTGTCATTTTATTAGTAAATTGTAGGGATTACTTAGTTGTTACTTTCCTGTAAATAACTGGTAGTGACAATAGAATATTAGATGTATATTTCTACATATGTGAAATCATTAAAAGAATGTGAATTCTATATCTTCCATGCAATGCAAGTTCCTCTATATCTCTTTATGTGTCCTGCAATCTCATAGATTCCCACTGAGATTCGAAATATATATTCCATGTTCAAACCTGTGTATAGATAGATATTGGCAATGTTTTTTAATGGGAAAAACATCTGATAAATGGTCCTTGTCTCTAAACCAAAGTGCAGGAAACCTTACAACTAAATATACCCATTAGAACTGTCCATTGTTTAGTCCTGAGGCAAGTTTCAAGTTTTATTCTTTTGAAATAGGGATAATAAAAAAGAACAATGGAACATCATTACACACAGTAAGTGTTCATTAAATATTGGTTTTAAAAATAAAATGCACATAAAGGCTTTGTGAGGGATTGTATTTCAAGTGCTTGGCTTTGCTCATTTAGAAAAGCAGATGAAGAGGGAGAATCATTTCCTCCCTGGTCCAAGAAGCTTTGATCTTCTGAAGCCAGAGCCAATAATACCAATGTCTCTTGATGGCCTTGCATGTTTTTCTAAATTTGGACAGGGACAGAAGCTCATTTGCAGACTGATAGCCCTATCTACACGTGAGTCTATTTCTCAATGTAAGTCATAATATATACATGAGATGGCTTTTAGCTAGTTCTGGAAGATAAACAGATCTACACTGTATGTGATTATCAGACCAACTGCTTACTCACAGATCAGAGGGTGTCTGCAACCACTTGTGCAGCTGCTTCTGCACCTTTGTGGTTGGTACTCGGTCCCTATGATGAGCAGCATTCCTTGCATTTCATCCTCCCCATTCCTGGCCAACTGTCCTTTGGCCCTCACTTGGCCCTATCCAACTGTCACTTCTAAAAAGGAGCAGGGATTCAATTTCTGGAACATTGTTAGCTGTTTAATTGCGGGTAAGTCACTTAACCTGAGTCTCAGCTTTCTCTTCCCTACATTTGAGATGTTAAATGTCACACATTCTCTCCTTTCTTTGCAGTATCTTTATGACTGTTAGTTGGAATAATAAGTAAGAACACGTTGCAAAAAACTAAACTCAAAACAAATTATAGTTATGGTCACTGTAATTGTCTGGTAACCTCAAATCAACCATATTAGCTGCTTTTTTCTTTTCAGCTCTTGTTAATGTAACATTTGAAGTGAGTTTAAACAAAATACTAAAAGAGAATTGTAGAAAATGGTTGACGACTGTGGCCTTGTGTTTCTTCTCTGCTAACATGGAACATAGGAGATTTGGGTGGAAAATGAATCTGTGGATGCTTAGCCATTACTTTAACAGACTCAAATGAATGGGAGTGTTTTCACAGATGGTGGTCCTTGGGGTGGTGGCAAGATACAGGCAAGGCAGGGCTGTGCTACAGCATCCCTCCAAGTTACACAGCATAGAAAGTTGTCTCTGTCTGACTTTCAGCTGAGGAAACCACAAGAAACCCGATTCTGCCTGTTTCAAACATTGCAAATGACATAAAAGAAGGCAGTGCCTCAATGAGTTGGTTTCTTTTTAGTTAGTCAAGAGGACAAAGCCAAGGACAAGTAAAAGCGTGGCCCTGAAGAAATGATCTAGGCTAATGAAGAGGAAGTCCTGGAAGGTAGTAGGCCTACTCTACTACAATTAAGTCATGGAAAACTTTCACAAAGCAGGAGGTAATTCCCAACTTGGAAACAAGCCAAAAGGAGAGATTGACCCTATTTATTCACTTGAAATGGCACAGGAGTTGAATGACCACAAAGACAATATTTTCCAGGAAATGAAAACCACTAATGGGCATTATTTTGGTAATACAAATACTTTCTTTCATGATAAACACCTGCTCTTTTTGGAAACAGATTTGATGATGATGTTTATCCATTTATATTTTTATACTGCTGAGCCCACTGACAGAATTCAACAAATAATAAATAATGATAATAATAGTCCTGATCCAAAGCCTTCAGGGGGAAAAAACAAGACCCAAAGATTTATTGTTGGCATATCCTGCAAAAATCGATCTGGCTCTTTAAATAGAAGTGCCTTGAGGGAAGAGAATATATTGATTTATGATTCAAAGAAAATGTAATTTTAAGAATTACAATAATAACAACAATAATCAATGTCCTATATGCCCTGTAATAAAAAAGAAGGAAAAAGAAAACAACACTTAGAATAATATAAGCTATTACTTCTGGAAAAGAGAAAGTTTCCAAGAGCATGATATTTTCAAGCTACAGGTTTCAGGAACAAGATCTATTTGAGATATAATTGTCCTATTTTCTCTGTTTCTTGGGGAGGTGGGTCAACTAGATCAAGTGAGGAAGGAAGCTAAAATCCTTCTGTCCAACTAACTCTGCCCCAGCCATCTCCCTTGACTATGTGAAGCTCACATACACTGCTCGGGTTATTGATGATGACCACCCAGAGGGCTCTATTAGATGGGAAGGACTAATCACAGACACCATGGTCTTTAGGTTGGTCGCGGAGCGCTTCTCCCTGGAAGGCTGACAAATGGTGCTCAGGGCCATGAAGTCCGAGTCGATAGCTGCACTGCTGCAGTGCGGATCGATCGCGGATCGATCTCGAAGGAGCTAGACCTCCAGCAAGTCTGAGTCATCATCTCTTTCTCAAGAGCCTGTGTGAGACCGACTTCACTGATTCCTTGCTTAAATGGGGCAAGCACGACCTGAGCAGGATGGCTCCCCGAACAGCCTTAGTCAAAGACTCCAGGTAAGGAAAAGAGGAAGTTTGTAGCCTGAAAAATAAAGGAGAGTCAGAAGCAGTGAGTCCCTCCCCGCCCCCACCAGGCTCTACTGCACAATTCCCTGGATCACCTTGAAAGTATAATTATCAACTCAGGCTAATTGCTTCTAAGCCACATCTTCCCCCATTTAAGGTGGCCACACCTTTTATGAAATTGATATTTTTCATCTTTGCTGAAACAAAATCTCACTTGGATATCCTTCCAAAATGAATTTAAAAACTTCTATCCCACACATACATCTGTGCATGACAGATATTTAAAATCATATTCCATTTCAACTGCTATAGATCCTGTATGATAACTTCAAAACCCAGTGGGGGGATGTGTTTTCATAGCCATATGGGGGAAAAATTCTCAAGGGTTTCACAGTGTTTTCACAACTCTGAGTTAGAAAAAAATAAAATAGCTATTTAAAATAAGTGGAATTTGATGATCGGTTGCGTTTAGTTTACATAGTAGGTACCTCAAGCAAATAAAGTATCAAAATAGAAGAAAGAAGACTCCAGGCTCCTGCCGCCTGGTCAAATCGTGTCTGGCAAGTGCATGGAAGAGAGACAGAGAGGCCTGGATGAACCAAGAGCATGGGGCAGAATGCATTAGCAGAGTAGGCCTGACCATCAGGCATGGGGTGAAGGTACAATGACTGCAGCGTCAGGCGGGACCATGTGCTCGCCTTCCTCACATGCAGAGCTGCTGTACAGAAGCAGATACACATTGCCTCCATGTGGCCCCCAGAGGGGCAGAACCAGTGCCAGCGTATGGCCTACCTGGAAGCCCATGGGCACACAGGGAAGGAGTCTATCACCTTACCCAGTCACTAGCTCTAGAGAGCAGCCAGCATCTTCTAGCTGTTGGGGCTCCTGGGGACAGTCAAGAGAAAGCTACGTAGCAGCTTGACAGAAAAGTAGATGTGCTTATTGGATGGGGCATTTGAAGTGATAGGCTACAGGTTTTATTCTAATAATGATAGTATATGAATCTCTGAAATTCATCTCTTTGTATCTTAAAATACTTTCTCTGAGAAGGTACATAACTAAAGGCATTTGAATAAATGACATTCTTCTGTACACAAAGAGGTACAAACAATATGATGGATAAGAACAGTGGGATTCCTTTTTCAGAGAAAAAATAATGCATATTAGAAAAGGAAAAGAGAAGTCTTAAGCTGGTTAACTGCTTACTTCATACGGAGATTTGGCCAAGCCAGAGAAACTGGAAATAGTTTGACCTGTGCAGGGGTTGGAATGGGGGAGCAGGTGCCAAGAGCAAATTTTAGGTGAAACTCTGTAAAGGATCTTAAAATACTTTCTTATTTAAAATCAGCTCTGGGGGAAAACAAAGAGAAAAATATATTACTTTTAGAAATTATCTTTGCTTTCATTATTGTTTTATAAGTAATCAATTTTTGTTAGTTTTAAGACAATTTTCTCTCTCTCTTTTTAATATGCTTCACAGTTCAAAGCTTTAACACAGACACGTGACTCTTCAGTCACCTGGTGATGGAAATCCGATAACACGCAGGGAAGGCAAGTTGCTGGTGGGCAGAGGAGCTAAACAAGTTAACCATCTACTTCTCAAGGTGCCACAGCACAGGAAGTGCCACAGCTGTTCCGTTGTTGGCTTGCCCTGCACACCTCAACCTTCCTGAGGATTTCAAGCAGAATGGGCAGCTGCTCTTCCTTGTAGGCCTGAACAGCTAATCCTTTAGTAATGCCTCAGTTTCTCCTAGCATCCCCATTTCTAAATTAATGCTGACAATCAACAAATTCTAGTGCAGTTTGCAATCTCATCTTTTTTGTAAAAGAGAAAAATATTCAAATCTATGAGAATCATCTGTAACATCTCTGCATTTTCTTTACATCATTAAACTCTCACATTCAATAAAGATCTGAAATCCAACTGATGCTTTAAGAAATATGAAATTAAGAGTAAATGAGTCCGTCTCTAGGTTGACTCCATAGAGGGCTCTTTGGAAGGATGCCCAGCCTGCATCTCTGGCCTCCCTTGAGTCAGTGTTCTGCGCACATCCGGCCTCCACCCATGCTGTCGCTCTTTGTCTCTCAGGTGAGCCTGCATTCAGCTTCCATCTTTACAGAAACCCTCTGTCTCTGCTGGACTCCTGCTTTCCCTTTGGGAGCCAGCTCCAGAGTCTTCTCTCTGAAAAGTCATCCTGGATTGCGGCAAAGCCCCTCCCATCTTCGAATGCGTCAGCATCTGGTGCCTGGCATGCTCACAGGCATTTGCACACTGACGTGTAGTTATTTATATTACCCATCTTTTTAAATAACAGCATCCGGGATATTTGAAGGAACAAGAGGAACAGTTTACCAGATCCTCATTCCACACCCTTTTTTTGTGTGTGTTTCCTCTTACTTTTAAATTGCAAATTATTTTTCTCATTGGGCCAGAAAGTTACCTCAGTACTAGGATGCTTGCCTAACATGCATGAGGCCCTGGGTTCTATCCCCAGCAAAGCAAAACAAAAACATAAATAAAATAAATGTTTTTCTTATCCCATAAACAGTTTGGAAAACTACTAACATATATAAAGCAAAGCAAACTCTCCAATTTACCAGTCCTACTTTTTAGGATCAAATTGTATATTTTTATCAAATTACTGTGTACTTTTAGATGCATTTTTCTATACATATGACCATTCAGAAGTCTTTGGGTATATATCTAGTCTAAAAATATAGATATGAGCTTGGACATAGACAAAACATAAACATAGATATACCATGATAATTTAAAAGTGAGCTCTCTCTCTATATATACCATTTTAAATTATTTTTTCCACTTCACAATATGTCCTAGGTATTTTCCATATCATTACAAACAGAAAATGCCTGACTTCTTATAGTTGAAGTATAAGCAGTGTGTTTAGTCTACTGTAAAATATACTTATTACTGAACCATGGTCAGGTCCTACGTACAATTCAAGATGGCCAAACATTTTGATGAATTTTTCTCTCCAAGAGTACTTCCTGGGGTGAGCCAGGGAGCCCTGCTCCATCTAGTTCACCACAAGTGAGTAGCTAGTATGCTGACAATCAGAAAAGCACACTGATCAGAGCACCCGCACTTCTAAAACCAGAGCACAGGGCAGGAAAGCAGAGGAGGAGTAAATGAAGGGGACAAGAAAAAGATGGGACTTTATGGAATCTCAGACAGCTGGTACGGCCCAGGGCAAGAGTAACATGGAGACTGCTCCCACGCTGTGCTGTCAGTTCAAAAGCTCAAGAGTATGTAAAGCCAGGGCGTCAGGGGTAAGTGCGGAGGGCTCCCTTGCCTTGTCCTCCTCTCCTCACTTGCTCTCACAGCCCTGCCCTGTGGAATTCTTAGGTCAGAAGCTCAAGTCATTCATTTACTCTATAAGCATTTATTAAATGTTTATTTTACTGTGATCTAGATTGGAGATTTAGTAGCTATCAAATAAGCTCTTGCTTTAAATGGAGCACATATTTCTATAAATAGACAAGATGCACACAAAAAACCAGTCCACTGTCACCTCCTGATAACTGCCCTGAAAAGACAGAGGAATCTAAGGAAACACAGAAAGATTTGGGAATGATATAAATTCAATAATGGCACAATGCAACTTTGGCCCAAAGATCAGCATCCAGTGGCATTCTTGTACTTAGGAGAAGTCAGCTTTACTCATTTAGTAGATACACTGGAAAGACCACTGAGATTTTACCTGCCCCACCCTGCCTGTGAACCTCTCTTCCACCATTGCTCTCCGCCATTGCTGCAAAGGCTTGACCTGCACTTCCACCCTCTGTGACTTTATTTATCACTGGACTAGTAGCTTATATTCTCCCTTGACCTATAACAGTAAACTACAATGTCATTTTTCTAGAAGCTAAGATAGCTGTCAAAGGGATGCCACTGTTTTATTCCTTTTTATGTCCTTTCCTAACACAGAAAAGACCCTAGCAGGAGAAGGTACAAAGATCTTGTCATCTTCATGTTGGCTGAGTGCCTGATATTGGGAGCAGCTCTCTTGAATCTTCATTCCTTTGTGTTTGATGGTCTTAAGGTCAATCTTCTTACACAGTGTTATGGTCGATACATTGTGTCAACTTGGGGAGTCTAGAGGTTTGGCTGAGTGATTCAGCAGGAAGCCAGGGTGCTTACTTTGTACACATCCTAAGCCTGTGGAAGAGGAGGGCATAGACATTGTGTGAGAGCTACACACTCCCTGGGTGGGGGTAGGCTGTTTACAAGGTAAGGGAGAAAAAGAGGCTGCTTGCAGCCATTCCTCCCTTTTGATGATTGTTTTTGCTGTGCTCTGCTGCCATGAACAGTTTGCCCTCTGCCATGTGCCACTCTGCCTCTGAACCAGCCAAGTATGGACTGAAACCTCCACAAACTATAAGCTAAATAAACCTTTCCTTCCTTCATTTTGGGCATTGGGTATTTTGTCTCAGCAACGAGAGACAAGTAACCAAGACACACAGAAACTTCTCTGAGAAGGACCACCTCAGTTACTCTGAGTGTACAGTATTCCAGGTGCGAAACTCAGGGTACTTGACTATATTGACACTGGTTTGGTTACACATACAAGGGATCCTGCCAAGACCCACTATATTGCTTCATTTTACTAGACGATCTTAGAACATGGATAGGGCAGTGGTACTAGTAAAGAGATCTGTGCTTTGGAGCTTCCCAAACTTATATCCCATTTCCTCCTCTTACTAGTGGTATGATCTTGAACCATAATTAAAACTAGCTACCTTGTGTAGGTCATCTGTGTGTCAGGGTTTAGCATGTGACTTGAACTGATTCATGACTTACCATAGTGACACTATGAGTTCCTACTATTAAGTCACTGTTACATAAATGCAGATTGAAGCTCAGAGAGAAAAATAATGAGTAATTTGCTCAAGACCACTGTGATGGTTAATCTTGATTGTCAACTTGATAGGTTTGAGAGAAGCTGAGTTGATTAGCAAAGTTGACTTCTGAGTATGTCTGGGTGGGCTAAGGGGGCATGCTGGGCCCTGGACTTTCTTGTCTGGCCCCTCCCCTGTCCTTTGCTTTCTGGCTGCCATGAAGTGATCTGCTTAGCTGCCCCACACCCCTCTACAATAATATTTCTGCCTTGGAACCAGCTTGTTATGGACTGAACTCTCTGAAACTGTAGCCAAAATAAACCTCTCCTGCTTTAAATTGTGTATGTCAGGAATTTTGTCCCAGCAATGGAAAGGTGAGTAATACAACCACAAAGCCTTAAACTTGCTCTCAGACAGGCTACTAGCATGAGTTCCTTCTGTAGCTGTGTGCTCTCTTGACCACAGCTATGCAGGGCCTGTTGAGCCAGGCTTAAGCATCTGTTTTTGTTTGGGTGGGATGGAGATTGAACCCACTTCACACTGAGCTACCTCCTTAGCATTTTTAAATTTTTTTTGTTTTGAGGCAGAGTCTTGCGAAGTTGCCAAGTTGCCAAAGTTGACCTGGGATTTGCAATCTTCCTGCCTTAGCCTCCCAGAATGGGGCAGCCCGTAGCTCCACTTGGTTAGGCTGGGGCATCTTGACTCTCAAGTAAAACCCAGTTGGGCTTTGAGAGGTGCAGTAGCGGGATGAATGTGGCACTCAGCTCAGCAACTTCCAACTCAAGATTTTGCTATCTCAAAATACAGCTGGTAGGTAGCTGTGAGTTATCTATATGAAGAAGTGGAACTCAGAGACAAATTATCACAGAGCAGATCACCCATAATCTTCAGCTAGTCCTGACTCTAAATGATTATAAAATTCTGCACTATCCTGCACTCATGGAGGCAAAGTTAATGAGGCATTACTGCATCTATCTGTCAGATTACGCTAAGCCTTTTAAATAACATAATTTCTATTCATTGCAGGATGGTTTAAAAAGATGCAGTGGACAAAGGACTTCTTTCACCTTAATACAGAATTGACATCTTCAATTAAAAAATATTTAAACCATGCAAAAATATATATTCTGAAAATAAAAGGACACAAAAAAATTTAGGCAAGGTTCTTACTGTCTATATGCCAAATTGAAAGAAAAATAATATACTGGCCATTTGACTTACCATGAAAATTGTTTATAAGGGCAAATTTGAGACTTCTAGTTTGATATTCACATGAGTAAGTGGCCCCTCCATGACCTCTTAGGTCTCCAGATTCTCCATTCCCAATTAGTCTGGATATGAACAGGAACCACCTTACACAGCTTTCAGATCACAGGTGCTCATCCATCTTTTGAAAGAAGGGTATTATGACGTCCAGGCCGTCGTGGAGACAAAAGCTGTAGATGGCCCAAATCTTCATCAGGTCCCTGTGGCCATAGCATAGTAAAACCTGAGATTTTCACTATGCATGTATGTGAAACACACACACACACACACTCACAAACAGCACAGCTACATAGCAAGTTTCTTGTCTGTGTGTGTGGTTGAGTGATTGTATCAGTTTGAGAAGTTTAGTTAAGAGAAGCTTAATTAAATCAGCTCACCAATTCTACACCTTAGGATGTAGAAGGCCCACCCTAGGGAGGCTGGTCACCTGGATGATATAAAAGGGAAATGAAGGATGGATGTGCTTTTGTTTCTTTGGAGGAGCTCCAGGCTTCACCTTCATCTTAGACGTCATCTCCTGACTTCCAGCACAGACTGTTCAGCTTCTGGTGCAGATTCTTCAGCTTTCCAGCATAAACTTTTCAGCTTTGCATTATAGACCCATCAGCCTCCTGATATGAACTCTCACAGGGCACTGCAGTAAGCTCCAGACCATGGACTGAATCCTTTGACCTCCAACCCTTTGACCTCCTCTGACTCTGTGGGTAGCCACTGCTGGCCAATCTTGTACATTCTTATACATTTGTATATCTTTCATTCTATCTATTTCTCTAATAAAATACTGATACAGTGTGCATGTGTGTGTTGTTGGAAAGGAAATGTGTATTGGTGACACTACAGAGCTGGAAAGACAATGACACAATCAGTTTCCTGTTTCATCGTAATGATAGGGAACTTCCTAACAAGAAAAGGCAAAGTGTTGTCCAGAAAGAATGATGGCGGTCGTAAGGGGGACAGAGAAGACTCCTGATACATTACAACTGTTTCTCAGCAATGTGAAAATCAAAGTTTGTCAATTAATGCTGACTTTAAAATAGTATGAGACTAAGAAATATTGTTTGATTTACCCTTTACAATTAAGAGTACCTAGAGAATGCCATTTGGCATAAATCATATGTTGTGCTTATTAACTTAGAAAGTCAAACACACAGAGCAGAAGCAAGGGTCTTGGAGAGCAGTTAACCTGAATTCAAGTCCAGGTTTCAGGATTGTCCTGAGGCAAGGCTAGGGGAGGATTTGTGTTTGCCCCAGCAAGCTCATCTTGGACAGCTGTGCTTTACCTCAGTTTCCCAATTGGTGAGATGGAGATTCTAGTACCATTATGAGAAATACCAGAGCTGATGCACAGGAGTGATTCAGAATAATCTTGGGTCCCCAGAAAGCTTTTAATAAATGTTAACTCTTACAATAGATAGGTGAGGGCAACCTCAACTGCACTTCATAAGATTGTTTTAAGGCTTAAAGGGAGCAATGTACATAGAATGCTTTAAATCATATCTAACACCATACAAATGCTCACCAGACAGGAAGCTGTTACTATTAAAAATTGGTGTAATCAAAGTGCTTAAAGCTCACCACAGTTATGGTGTAATAACTTCCCTTTCATGCAGACTGGGATGCACTCAGCCATTTCAGCTGTAATATGGCTGGATTCTGTAATATTCCAGTTAGAGTTCTACAAGTATAGTAAGAGAAGAAGCTACCATTTCTGCTACTTCTCTGGGGACATCCCATCCTTTTTGGAAACATCTGCAATTCCAAGTCATAAAGAAATGAAGAGAAGTCTGTTTGGAAGTTGTCTTGGTTACTTTTCTTTCCTTGCTGAGATAAAATACCTAATGACACCCAAAATTAAGGTAGGAAAGGTTAATTTAGCTCACAGTTTGTGGAGGTCCATAATCAGCTGGCTCCAAGGCAAGGTGGCATGGCAAGGGCAACAGTCCAAGGTGGGAGAAGAAAGCAAAATCAGCAAGAGCAAAAGGGGCAAAGCAAGCTTTCCCATGCCCACACCATTCCCATGCCCTCCTCTTCCATAAGTTGAGGATGTTTATAGTGTAAGGACCCTGGCCTCCTGTTGAATCACTCAGTTAACCTTCTAAACTTCTCAAACTGACACAACGAACAACACCCTAGAGTCATTTTCACCCAGGATATAGAACTGCTGAGCTACTTAGTTAGGCTTCTAGATTCCTCAAGTTAACACAATGTATCAACCATAACAGAAGGTCATTCACAGGACTGACCCATAAAATGCTCCTAGTGTTCTCAGAACACTGGCCCTGGGCCATGTTCTTGGTTTCCCATGGACAACTGAGCAGTCAGTGTGCTTACTGACCAGCTGCTGCCCAGCCCAAAATGGAAAGGAAGTCTTCTTGTCAGCAAACTTGTGAAAGAATGCGGTACTCTTTTTTATCACCTCGCACATGTATATGCTTCACAACTGTGGTGATGTCCCAGCCATGTCCAGGATGAGAAGACTGAAAAAGTGGGGAGCATCCAGAGCCTCAGGTTGGATACCCAGAGGCTTCCCTGGAGGGAGCACCCCTGATCTTCCAGAAGAAGCCCATAGAAAGTCTCAGCGTAACTGGGCATCATACACTGATGTGTTTTAAGCCAGAAGGTTAGTGTTGTAGCTACTCTATCATAGTGGGAACAACACACCTAACACTCACAGCTTCCTGGAGGAGAGGTTGCTTTCAGTTCATGCTTCAGTCCATGGTTGTCTAGTTGCAAGCAGAAATGTCCCAGAAGAGAGACACAGTGGAGGGAAGTCTCTCATATCACAGCATCCAGGAAGCAGTGAAAAAGGGAGAGGCAAAAAAAAAAAAAAAAAAGGGAGAGGCAGGAGGGAGGTGCACCCATTCAGGCCAAGCCCTCGGTGTCCCACCTCCAGCCAAGGTCCAACTCCTAACAGCAAGTCAATTAACAGCAAATCAGCATGCAGTGCAGTGCTCCCATGTGCAATCACATGAGGCACTTAGGGACATTTTAGACCTAACCCACAATTAGTATCCGAGGATCTGAGGTTTTAGCTGCTTCTCTTTAAAATGACAAAGTGATGATGATGCCATTTAAAGGGTTTCAATTGCAAGATTGTGAATCCAGTTGTGGAGCTGCTTGTCTTCTGTGACCTTGGACTATTTGCTAGCTGTCACTAAGCCTCAGTTTTTTTGTCTGTGAAATGGCAGGTATTGGGGTACATCAGTAGAATTAGGTGACTTCTGAGATTCCTTTCAAGTCAGATTCTTAATCATGTGTTTTTTCCAGGAAAGCCATTCCTAAAGTAGCACAGAAAGGCTAGAGGCTGGCACCTCGGCCTGGGATGAAATCTGTGCCTTCACACAGGCTGCCTCAATCAAAGGGGAAGGCAGACTGTCAGATGCTATTTCAGGCTCAGGCTTCCGCATGCGTTGCCATCACTGTGATTCTCCTTGAACATAAGAAAGCCAGACATTTCTCATGACGTCCTTATTTCCAACCATTGCCCTCCCATGCTGTGTGGTAGCCAGGATGAAGACTAACGTATTCAGTTCTGACTAGCTATTGGGCCTTCATTCATGCTGGGTTTTGCCTTGAAAATGTTTCTTTTCCTTCTTTTTGTCTCTCCTTAGCATCCCCAAGCCATGTGATTAACAGCTCAAGTTGAGCTGTGTGTTTTGACTTACACCTATAATCCTAGCACCTCAAGTGCCTGAGGCAGGAGGATGTTTCTGAGGCAGAAGAGTTCTTAAATGCAAGAGTTCAAAACCAGTTTGGGCAGGACAGTGAAACGTGACTCCAAAACAAAACCAAAATCAAAACATCCATCACAGTTCAAACCGCACTGAAGCACACTGGGCAAGGTGAAGAGGCCCCCACTTCTCTTCAGTTCCCATGGCATTTTGTACTTTCTCTTTTCAGAACTCTTCCCTCACTATGTTGTGATAGCTTGTTTAGTTGTGGGTCTTCCCAACTTGATCACAGATCTCATGGAAAACAGCCTCTGCCCTGCTCACCCATTGTATTACAGCTGCTTGGCACTGGCTTGACCCATGCAAGATGTTCAAAAAGCATGTGCTTGTACTGTGGTATGTTTCCTTGTCTTGTGCAGTGTAATCACGTGTACATGCAGGAGAGAGAGTGAATGCAGGCTCGAACCCTTTGTCATGCATGTTCTTGCATGTCACTATCAATGTGTAGTGTAACTGGGAATACTGGATGGAATAGGTGGTTAGAACTCTGGACAGAAAACGTGCTACAGAGTAACTAATTAAACCTCCCTGAATCACTCAGTTGTTGCAGAAATATATTAGGATGATAAAATGAAATGAAGTATATCAGCAGAGCATCATAAATATGCCAACGCTGCCTATCTGTGTCTGTGTATTAATGCACTCAACATGGAAGAAGTTGATTTTAGACACACATTTGACCCATAGCTCTCTTTGTCATTAGGCTCCACAGACTTTCTGGTATCCCTTAACTGAAGGACTTTGCAAGTGCTGGTTACCCCAGAACAATGTCCATGCAAACAAAAGATGCTGCAAGGTGGGGGATTACCTAAAGCAGAAGCGTTCTCCAGGACCAAAGAGTACATTAAAGGCGGGAGCTGCTATAGTCCAGGACGGGGGCTTTCTCATTCTCTTTGAATTGTGCCACCTCACGGCTTTCTAGTCTAACTGCAACATGGAACACCCACTTCAGCATCATTCACTGGTGTATGAGAACCAAACCAATCTACTCCTGAGAAAAGACAGATGAGACAAATGGGAATATAAACGATAAAACCTTCTCTTCACACAACCATTTGGGTTTGAAAACAGAAGCACATGTGTGTAAACTTTGAGATAGTGTGGGATATAAGACACGTGCATACAAATAAATCTCCGTGGGCAACTACTATCAATTTGAATCTGAAAGACATCATATCATTCTTCAGAAAGAATGTTCTAGCAGCATTTACAACACAGCATGTTCTTGGTCTTTGACCTCTCAGTTTCCTGTCTTCCCTACCAGATTGTCTCTGGCCAAGGGTAACCGCACCACGAGTGGCAGAAAGCAGTCTTCCTTGGGGTCTGTTGGATGAATGAACAAATGGACAAAGGCATGTGATGAGGGAACTGGAGAAATGAACCCACAGTACAAGACAGGACTCAGGCTCCCATTAATGCCTTCACGTTAGGCCTGGGGAGAAATAATATACCCACCTCTAACTGACTCTCACCTCTATTTATTATGAATAAATAACTTCCTTAATAAACATGACTTTTCTCAGAAACCTACTAGATTTTCAAGCAGTAGCAACTTCAGTGATGAATTGGGAAGAAAAAAATAGCATCTTTCCCAGAGGCAGGTGCCTTTCAATTTAGTTTAAATATTCATGCTCACATGTGTGCGCACACAGACACACACACCCCTCGCGAGAGCTGCAGCGACCGTCCATAACATCTCTCCCACCCATGTCCCTGACAGATGAAGCTGGAGCTGGGACACATCTCATTGGCCAGGCTGTCACTCACCATTTTGTTCATTACAGGGAAATGAAGCTCATTTCCAAACATTGGACGGACATGGAGTAATTGGGCTCTCCCAAGGCTTTTCGCCTAATTTGCTTGAGTTGTATTTATTTTTTAGAGAATTAGGTGTTAACAGCTGATCGACAGAATGTCAGAAAAATGAAGGAAGCAGACAGGACAATGAATAAAGTGCTGTGGCTCCTCCTTCCTGCTCTTCCTCCCAGCAGCACTTCCTTTCTCTCCCACTCTTTCCCAGCTCGCCACATTGCAGGAAGCCCAGCCTTTCCTCCATCTCTCTTCTCCCTTATGAATTTTCCTTGCAGGTTTCTGCTGCACAAGTCCATGTGCCCTCCTTCCTTTGTGTCCAGCAAAGCCATGGACCCTGGGCCCCAGAGCATTTTTCTGATCAGTTGCTTTCTTCATCTCCAATGCTACCAAAGTAGAGGGGACTGAAAAAATGGTTCTAACGGAGTTAGCTGTTCCTACATGTAGCAGTTTTTCTTTGGGGGAGATGTGAAGGTAAAGGTGGAATGAAGTTCCTTTTCAATGAAAATTAACATGGAGCCTAACTTAGACACATCAGGTCCTAAATTTTTCTGCAGAATCCTTACAGATATTTGAATTTTGGATCCTGTTAACTTCTTCACATTTGTCCAGAACACAAGACTTTTATGAGACTACTAAAGATTCAGTGAATTTACCAGACAGAAGTGCAGTACATTGAGAATGGTTTTTATGCTGCACATGTTCTCATACATCTATAATCCCAGATATGTGGGAGGCTGAGGCAGGAGGGCAATAAATTCAAGGTCAGCCTAGGCAACTTAATAAGACCATGTCTCAAAACAAAAATATGAAAAGGACTGGGGATGTAGTTCACTGTAGAGTGGTTTCCTAGCATGCATAAACCTTGGGGTCTATACCTGGAACCTCCAAACACATGAAGATACAGGTCCCTGTATACCTCTTGGTGCCTTTTAGTAGCATATTCCTCTGTCAATTTTTTAATCACTGCTGTATTTTCCTCACCCTCATAAAAGGAAAAGTTGAGCTAAAAGGCAAATGTAGAAGCATATGTAAAAGAAGTCCTTCAGCAAATGGCAGCTACCTACTAACAGAAATTAAATGAGGTGTCATGCAAAATAGAGGTCTGTGCACTGTAACCCAGCTGTCTAATCATTAGCTGATTGATGAGTCCTGTTACATGCAATCAAATGTTTCTGCAAGTTCTTAAGATGCGTTGGCTGATTCTTTTGAGGCCTGCCTTCCAGTGGAGTGGTTGTGCTTTATTAGTGTTAAGCTTTCTATATGTGACCATAGCGTCCAGCACCCCCAAATCCACTGTCCAGGCACCATGTTATCACATCATGCTCTTCACGAAGTATCTTGAAGCCTTGAAATAACCACAAGAAGTAAGCAAAGCTAATGCTAAAGAGTATGAGCATTGGACCAAAACATCAAAATAGGGAAAGAATGTCGAGTGGAACCAGGACCAGTTGATTCTAAGACCTATGATACAGGAGCTATAAAGCAATCTGTGCACTCAGTCACAGCCAGGAAGGCGAGGCCTTCCACGACAGGCTGCGGGCACAAGCCACCCTTGCAGTCCCCACCACCACACACGGAGCCTTTCAACAGCGACCCTGTCACTAGTACAGTGAGACCGAGAGCTGGGATTCCTCACTTGCTTGGACCTGAAAATGAAGATTGTTCTCACAAAACAACACCCCAGCCAACTAAACCAGAAAGGGTAACAACAACACAAGTGTGTCATGCTACGCACACCGCCCTACAGACCAGCTCCACAAGTGCTTCCAGAGTCCACAGGCTGGGTCTAATCAGCCTCCTGTCTCCCCTCCCTCACACGTCTCATCTCCTCCTCTCAGCCCCATCATCTCCAAGTCTCAGCCACACTGACTTCTTCGCTCTTCATCAAATATGTCAGGTGCACTTCTATATAGATCTAACCTGCGTGTGCCTTTCCTCTTCCTGGAAGGTGCTTCCCATGCCTGGCCAACACCTTGCCTGCTCCTAGATTTTGCTCAGGAGCTCTAGTCCCAGGAGCCCAGTCCTGAACTCCCGACTGGAGCTGCAGCCACCTTCCCCACCCTACTGCACACTTGACACCTGTTGAGTATGTTTCATTTTTTCACATTTCCCAAGGAAAAAAATTGGAGGGGTATTGGTAGGGGATGGAGGCAGCTACTGTTGTGTTGTCTTATGGTCTTGTGACTTATTTCTTCACTATAAGCATTGTTTTGTCTGCCTCCACATAGGGCAGAAGTTTCATGATCACAGGACTCTGAGTCTGTGTTATCCATATGCCCAGAACAGTGTTAGTGAATGAATAGGCTAACGTTCAGTAGATTTCAGACCTCTGGAGATTGAATCTGTCCCCATAACTGTGAAGAGATAAAGAGTGATCTCAGCATAGTATCTTCAGCATGAATTTCCGTACTCCAAAATTCCACAAGTGTATGTATCTATACCTCTCTTTCCATCTGCACATCCATCAGTTTGGGTGGCACCGCAAAGACGCCAAAAATCATGTTATTGACATTAGGCTGGATGCTTTAAATTTTAGTGGTATTGCAATGAAACATGGAAAACTGAGAGTAGAAAGTTATTCTGCAGCCTAATATCTCCACTGTCTGCCACCGTAACCTAACGGATGTCATTGGCTTTCTGGGCCTCAATTTCCTTATCCCTCCGGCTTCTTTCTTTCTGAGCTACAACATCTTGAGGAGTTAAGAAGCAAGAAAATGTTCTACAATATAATGCAATAGAGAGTCATGATATTCACAGATCTTCATAATGGAACTTTTTTGCCAAATGTTGTTCACAATGTTTAAATTCCAAAAAATATAATATTAGAATCATGCAAAGGATCAATAGAAAAATAATAATAATGGTAGTGAATAATTGCAAAGATAGTTTTTCACATGAAACCTCAGTACACTATGAACACGTGATATAGAAAGCCAGCTCTGTAGGTTATAATTACAGTTGAAAATTTAGTTTTTTAAAGGAGCATTATGTTGAATGTGACTATCCTGAGAAAGAAGGATAGACATTTTTTATAAATTAATTCAGCAAAGTAAAAGACTTTAGTAATAATTTTGGTATAATGTAAATCATAAACACATAATATTCCAACTTTAATAATAATAAAAATAAAAGGCAACACCCAAAAGCCCAAATGAACTAGTACTTTAAATCAAAAAGAGTTTTCTGATCCATATTCTCCAACTCATAGGCAGAACTTTTGCTGATATGTATCTTATATATGTTATTATTATATATGTATAATGTGTATATATTAATTTATAATAGAAAAAAGCTATAAAAGCTTAGGCTAAATTCATATATTTTATGTGGTATGTGTATAACCCCATGTATTTATTTTAATGTGAATATAATTATTACTGAATTGTAGCTTTTAATAAGATGATCATCAGGAACTGTTGAATCTGACTAAATTTAGCTTTCACTGAGACTCTGAAATTATTTTTTCAAAAGGTTCAGGTTTTGATAAAATGCAAAAACTGTATTTGTCTCAAATAATCTTTCCCTGGTTTTTCAGACAGGTATTTTAAGGCAAATTTAATTCGTACAGTTCATTCTAATTTACACTTAAATTATCCAGCTAGAGCTTCTAACAGCTATTTAATGGCCCAGACCCATCTGAGTCTTTACTGAGGACTCCTGGAAGCTTTCCCCACCTAGCCCACCTCCTCTCATCACCACGAGAGTCTGCATTTTTCTCAGAATAAACAAATTGAATACTGAAACTTTGGTTATTTTTCCTCCTGGTTTATGACCTATGAATGCAAAGTGGCTTTCAGATGTGACATGACTAATTTCCCATCCCTGTGAGCCAATACCGGGTGTGTGTCACATTACACTTACTTACGAACAGCTACATAGCCAGCAAATGAGGCAATCTCTGGCTCTCGTTGGGTATCCATAGCATATAAATAGATAATTACAGAAACTCAAACCTCTCTGACATCTTTCATCTGAAAATTGCCCAGATTGCCTTTAGGATGGTGTAAGTGTATGTCCTAGAATTTGCCAGATGCACAAAAAACCCTAGTTATAGTTCTAAATATCTCTTGCTTTTCACAAATGGCAAAAGCTTAAGCTTTAAGCTATAAACCAGGGAACCAAAGGTCCTTCCTTCCATGTCTGTGGTCCTTTGAAGAGGAGTTTAAGAAAAGGTCATATTTTAGGCACACGTCATGAATGTGTGTGTGAGTGTGTGTGTGTGTGTGTGTGTATGAGACAGAGATAGAGACAGAGAGAGAGATAGAGAGAGATCAAGACAGAGACAGGCCAAGACAGATGCAGAGGGAAGCCCAAGGATTTAAAAATCATAAATAACTATCTCTTTGGAATTGTGGGACTGTACCTAATAAGAGTTTGAATTTTATGAACTCATGTAATTCTTATATGATTTTAAAACTTTTGATGAACATGTATTAATTGCTCCTGTGGATGAGGCTCAGCCTGATACTTCAGTAGAGCACATAGCATACGCTGCCCAAATTAAGCCTCTTTTTGCATCCTTTTTCCTTTCCCAACTTCTAATAACCACTGTTCAGCATTCAAATCCATGCAATTTTATTCTGTGTGTGGCTGAATAGTCCTCCACTTCATGCATGCACAAACTTTTCTTCCTCTGTTCTTGCACTGAGAGCTCCTAGGTCAATCCCACGCCTGAGCTCTTGTGAAAAGTGCTTCAGTGAGCGCGGACACCCAGCTATCTCGCGGCACGCTGACTTCATTTCCTCTGGTTACGTTCCTGGGAGTGGGGCTGCAGAATCATGTGGCAGGTTTATTTCCAGTTCATTTGAAGAACCTCCACTCACTTCTTCATAACGGTTTGCTGATGTACACCACCACCGCAGAGTATGAGAGCCCCCTTCTCTCCATACCCTTGAAGCACGTGTTATTTTTGTTTTTTCTGTAATAGTCTGTTTAAGAGAAGAGGCTCCTCAGCTTCTGCTCCTGTTGCTCCCAGCTGTTCTTAGGCATCTTCATGGCTGCTCAGAAACACTTTGTGAACCCCCTTCCTCCTTTCCCTTCACTGCTCTCCAAGCCTGTCACCATATCCTGCTTTCTTCTTTCTGTTCCCATTGCCCCCTGCAGCATGTTTTCCAGTCTTCACATTGGTGAAAAGATGGACAGAGTGGGCTGAGGGACTTCAGCAAGGCATAGGGAAGTCCTCTGAAGGTAAGTTCTGAGAGGGAAAGAGTAGGCCTGGAGGCAGGGCTCATCCCCACCAGGGGGCCACTCTGGTCACAGGAGGGAAGGGGGGGCCGGTGCAAGGGGCACTTGCAGCATCCACCATCGCCCGCCTGCTCCAAGCACAGGCAGAGCTGTTCTGGATGGCTGCATTTCCCTAATAAGACTTCACACAAGCCACTAAATGAAGCTGGCTGCCTGGTTGAGTTCAATTCCAGCCTCATTTCAGTTTACCCATTTCCTCAGAATGTAGTCTCACTTCCTTACTATTGGATTCCTTCAAGGTGTTGTAACTAATGAATAGAGGCCACCAGGAAGGTGGGGGTGGGAGCCTAGGTGTCCCTGCAATGCGACACTACAGGACAACACACTCAGGAGCCACTGTCTGCCAGAGAATGGTGGTTCCAAGGCCCAAGGGCAGCTCAGAGAGTTAGTGCAGCCCTCATCATATGTTCCAATTCCCACATCTGGTGGCTCTGCCTCTGCTGAAGCACAGTGTGACAGGTGACCCAGTGCCTCCAGGGGCAACTTAGAAAGTTCTCTTTTATAAGGAATTGGCATTTACCTCCCTGAAATTGTGTTTTATAAACCCCAAGAGGGAACTCCTCCAAGAAATCAGCTGGTTATAAAAAAGGATATGATCTGCTCTTGCAATAGAACTATTAGATGGATAGAACAAGAGAGTGGGAGAGAGAGAGAGAAGCAGGGCGGGGAGAAGGTGGGAGGCTGGGAGGGGCGGGCAGAGGGAGAGGGAAGGGGAGGGAGAAGGGAGAGGGCGAGGGGGCAGTCATCAGGAGATCTCGGGGCGGGGCACACTGAATGAAGTTGTTTGAAACACCTCCCCAGCAGTGTCACCAGTCCCCAGCTTGATTCCCACCCCCGGCCCTAGGGGAAGATACCCATCTTTTAGCTATAGGGACAGAACTGGTAGTAATGTAAAGAGCCATCCTGGCCACGTGCTGCCTATTCTGTCTCGTATAATCACTTTCATATCCCCTATGATGTCTGTGTGACTTTGATATGTAATATTTTCCCGATTTTGCAGAAAAGGTTAGAACTGGGAACCAAGTGTGTGCTTTGTGACCATTATGGAACAATGTGCACATATATTCACATATCTAACTAATATATATGTACATATATATCTCTATACATATGTATCTATATACATATACATCACTTATCTTCAAGCCTTTTTTGGTGACATTTGTACGTACATGAATATAAGTAAGTATACAGATTAACATACATATATATGAAGGTGAAAGTAACTATTACATATCAGTATATATCTAGGAATAAATACAGTACTATACAAGTAATTATGTAATTATGCATATAACCCTAAGTGTGTCTTAAAAATTAAGCTACTGACAGATACAGCCTTGGCTTAGTTCATACATCATTGCTGATGACCACATTTCCCACATGTCACCTTGACACACACACACACACACACACACACACACACACACACACACGCACGCGCACACACTCTCTCTCTAACCATCCTCCCTGGGGAATTCTCAGCTTTTCCTTCAGAGTGTGGGAATGGTCCTTCCTTCACCTGCAAGACAGCAGCCACGCACCCCAGAGCTTCTGACCCTCTCATTCTGGTCACACGTAGGAACTAGACTGTCCAGTACCCTGGTCTGCAGCCATAGTGCCCCTTGCTGCCCTCCCCACAAAGAACCATTGGAGAGTTCTCCATTATTTCAGCTACCCTCTCCTCTCTCTTCCTCCCCTGGGCAAATACTGAAACCCACTCTCCTGTTCCCAGCCCTGGGGCCTGTGACCTCCTGGAAATGAGTACTGCTGAAGGTCACATTCCAGTGGGGGTACCCAAGTGCCTACTTCTAATTTAAGCACTGGGGTGATGAGGAGAAAGCATCAGTGCCCAAGATGACGGTCAGTGTGTGCATCTGCTTTGGCCTCTGGCCCCATTGAGCTCTGAGATAAGTGTGGCCCAGCAGCCAGTGTCCTTCTCTCTGGTTTGATGAGACCATCTTTAGCCTGTGCGAGAGAGACAACCAGGCAGGGGACAAACCACACTCCTGGGCTTCCTAAGAGAGGCTTACAAGTTTTCCATCAGCAGGCAGGCTTCTCTGGAGACTGAGTTCCTGCCAAAGAAGTCTTGCTGAAACTGCTGCACCTTCACACCGAGGTCACATATAGCTGAGGAGGGAATGTTGTTTTTTTTTCTTTTTAAGTTTCATTTGATTTGATTTTTGGTTGAGAAGAAATCCTAGAGACTTTCCAGGCTTGGTATAATCCAAATTGGAATCAAGTTAAGAAGCATCAGCAAAAGCTAGCCCAGGAACACTTTTGATGTTGACTGAGCTCCCAAGACACTGATAACGTGGTGTGGAAAGGAGAATTACAGTTTGTGCTGAAATACCAGGTTTGTCAATAGAAAGGGAATGAGGAAAGTACACATTAAGTGATCGCCTTTAGAAAGCCAGTTTACTAAAGGAGAAATGCCCCATAACATCCTGCTCGTAAAAAAGTTGTGTTTTCCAAAAGGAAACTGAGGCAAGCACAAGAGTCTGAGCTACTCATACACAAAGCTAGTGAAGCTCAGCTTGATTGGCACTGGCTACAGCCTAGGTCCATGAAGAAGATGGAAGGGATTCTGCAGCTGGAGGAGGAGAAGTGGGATTATGCGTGCTGCCTGCACTGCTCCAAGCACTGCACTGAATTTGGGTTCTGCTAAGATCGTTGTATTTTACTCTCAAGCTTCTCAGTTCTGGTCAAGTACTTCATGGAACAAGAATCCCAAAAGAAGTCTCACACGTTTTCAAAACTGACAGGTACCTGGGTTCAGTAACTTCACATGGACTTTTAGAAAGAGCCCTGGCATGGACTTGTCTCCAACACACCACCACAGAGCATGGTGTCCAGCAATGTGCCTGACATCGTGTGCCTCTATCCCTTTGCTAGTCCTTCAGTGGTGGCTGGATTTGTGATTGCTTTATCTTCCTACCTCTACATTTTGTCCTCATATAAGATGTAGGCATAGTCTGTCACTTCTCGGCCTTTTGGCTAAGATCAAGTGAAATTTAGGCATATTCTTCATTATGTATTTTACCCCAAACTTTATGGTTTTCTGCCCTGCTGCTTTGACTGTTATGACAGATAAGCTTTTAGAAGGTAAGTGACATTATACCTACTTTATATGCAGGCATAAGTGGGGGAGAAATGTGACTTTTCTTGAGTCCCTACACATCTAGCCATACAATCCCAGTGGTAGAGAGGGAATATACAGTAAGATTTACTGCTGAAGTGATAGTCTCCTGGCTCTTGAAGGCATCCACATTTGGTCTGGTCTTCACTACAATGTGGGCCAAGGGAAGTTTGCACTGATGAAAGTGTTCTTTAAATGTCAGATCTAGCAGAGTTGTTACCAGTTCCATGTGGCTACTGAGCATTTGAAAGGTGTCCAGAGCAACTGAGAAATGATGCTTTTAATTTTAGTTAATACAATCCATGTAATTTTATAAAACCTAAATTTCCACATATGCTGAGTGGATATTGTAGAGCAGGGCTTCTCAATTTTTAGCATGGATAAAAATTACTCTGAGAACTTATTAAAACATAAACTCCTGTCAGGAAGTAAGGAGCCATAGTGAGACACTCAGAAACGAGGTATGACCACAGCAACAGTCAGAAACTATCACTCTGTAAGTCTGGGGCATAACACGAGACCAGAGTGGCTGTGTACTCAAAGACCTCGCTTTGAGTTCCCGGCAGAGGAGTCCAGGGTTACTTAACTCAATTGCTTTCAGCCGGGACAATTCTGCCTCCTGGAAGATGTTTGGGAACACAGGAAGACTTTCGTGGTGGTCGTAATTAAGGGGCAAAGTGTACTGATGGCAGCCATTTGGTGGGGGTCAGGAATGACAATCAAAGCCCTATAATGCACAGGATAGAGCTCACTTCACCCTGTAAAGAGGGGTACAGCTCAAAATCTCAGTAATGCCAAAGCTGGGAGACTGCTAGCTGCTCATGCCAATCAGATTCTGGCCACAGAAGTGGTAATGCTAACATCATTTCCATTCAATGCTAACCTATGGACTTGGAGGCCTTGACTTTACTCCTCAACTAAGTATGCAAGAAGCGCATCCATTTCTTCACCCTGAAACAGCCTCAGGCTGAGCAGTTAGAAGCAGCGGTGGAGTATGTGTACTCTGCCTGAGACAAAGTAGAGTGCACCAGGTCACCAGGTCCCAGTGGGGCACTTTTAGAGAGATGAAAAGTTTGCCAGACTAGAAGGGGATATAGCTTCTGGGTCTGGTCTCTCAGAGGAGCAATAGAAGGCATGTCTAATGTTTGTGTGTGAATCACACTGACATTAGTTATCAGGAGTCATGTTGGAGTTGTTACCCTGACAGTACATCAGGTGATAAGGTCACAGAGAAAGCCAAGGCCCTCAACCTTCTTTGAAGAACACATTCTCCTACATTGCCCCCACTTAAGGTAGCAAAGTCACCCATTTTCTGTCTGCCTGGGGATGTTGTTTCTCATCTTAAAATCACGCACACTCTCTATGTCATCTCCTGCCAACATGCAATCCTCTCCCAAACACTCACAAAACTAAGCCCGACTCATTTTCTCCTTTCCTCTCCTCTTTCTCCATTTCTCAGCCCTGGCCTCCAGTGCAACTTGGAGAACCACTAAAGGCAAAACAGTGCCTAAATCTAGAGGCCTCTGTGCCCATCGGACTCCATTTACAAAACATTTTGCATTGCCTTTCTCTGCTTGGCCATAAAAGTTCCCCTGGCCTCAGTGGTGAGTCATGGATGTGAAATTGGATGGAACTAATCTCATGGTTATAAGGTCCTTCTATCTTTTTTGTTGGAAGTGAGAACCTAAAACCATTCAGCAACTCTCCTTGTGGCCTGCACTCACTTTCCATTTTTAGATTCTCAAACTATTTTACAGTGCTCAGAAGGCCTTCCCAAACTCCAATGTGGTCTCTTCACAGCCAGTGGTTCACTGCTACCTTTTTGAATCCCTGGCTGGTTATATTGCATGAACTGCTCGTGTGGCAGCCAGGACAAACAACTTGGCACACAATGGTCCAGTGATGAGCTGTTTTGTGCACCTGGGCATAGCACATCTTGAAACCAAGTCCAAGTAGGCTGGCTCCTATAAAAAAGCTCAGTCCCTAGTGACCCCTTTGGGTCTCCAGCTTGATGTTCTCTAACCCTTTCTAGAACATGCTAGGTCCTCCTTCTCTTCAAATCCCAGCAGTGAGATCTCCGCAAAACAGCTGAGTCTGGGGCTCAATTTCCTCTGCCCCAACAGAACGAACAGGGACTCCCTGGGTGTTGCAGGTGTCAGTTAGGTATCACTAATCTACATGTCCTGCAGTGTCCCATCCAGACTGGGCATTGGGACAATGCCATGGTGTCCGTGCTCTTGGGGTATGGCTCCCAGGCCTGAGCTCCTTGTGTGAAGGGACAGGCAGCATGCTTGAGCAGAGACCAGGGGACACACGTGGCCAGGGTGCCATCACTGCCTCTGTATTATCCTAAGCCAAGCATGTGTGACTACATGGAGAATACTGTATCATTACAGAGGGCTGTTTCTACATTCTGGATAATGAGTTTTGACCTGTATGAATTTGGTCTCATAATTATCCTACTCAGATTTCCTTTTAGCCAATCAGATCAATGCTGTGATCTCAGCCATTTTAACAACTCTTGATAATAAGAGCAGCACCAAGGACCAAGAAAAATAACTAATGTTCTCCTCTTCTAAGTGGGTCTTATGTCAGCAGAGCTGGATCTCCATGGTTGCAACACAAAGCCACCTTTCTCTTCACATTTGTCAATTCCAGTTCTACCTTCTTCCTCCTAACTGCAGCTTCCCAAGGCCAGCGCCACACAGGCAAGCTTCAGTCTTAAAGCACAGGCCCTGTGACAGCTGCACCCATCAGCACTAGACCTATGTCCCATGGGTGGTGGACAGAGGAGGGAAGGGAAAAGGACATCTGTAAAACCTCAGAGGCTTGTGAATAATGACATGGGAATGACAGGACCGGGCACTAAAAGCTGAAACTGCACAGAGGTCAGGTGTGAAAGAGAAAATAAGGGAAGAGCTTATTGTGTCAGATGCATCCCTGGAGGGCAGGCAGGGGCTTGGTGAGGGTGCAGGCTGCAGGGCTGCTCCAGGTGGTAGTAGAGCTCATGAGGCTCTTGTTTTTGACTGAAAGGAAAAGTAACCACTGAGCTATTGGGTGTAGCTTCTAGGGAGGTAGAAGATTTACCATTCCCCAAACTAAATCCAAAGGCCTGAGATAATAAGAGACGGAGATGCAGCCAGAGCAAATCGGTGGCTTTCTTCTTCTCAGTGCCTTCCTGTTACCCACAGCCCATGTTTGATTGAAGGTGCTGCACTGGGTGCCATGCTCCTTTCTTCTCCCAGCCCACCCCCAGCTTCCACGCACGTCCATTTTAATTCTGTCCTCCTTCTTTTGGCATCTGGTTTATTTTGTATATAAACTGCTGATGCAAATGTCCAAACTAAATTATGCTGAATAATAGATGAAGACAGCTACATAATTTATAATGCCAGAGGCCAAACAGAACGGGATGGGCTGTGCTCAAGCCCATGGCTCCTCCCTAGCCACTTACACACAGCCTACTGGTGCCAGAAATCCCACAAGGCCAGTGGTGTGACTGGTATCTCCCCTAGACTCTGGCCCAAGCACCAGCCAACACATGGCTCATTGGCTTTCACCAGTTCAACCAAGAGTGATGGCGCCCTCTAAGTGTCTGCATCTGTCCATGCCTAGGCACAGGACCAGACCACGGCCCTGGCATTGGAAAGGGATATTTTTCAGCTATCCAGGACCTGTTCAGATATTCAGTGGCTTAAACAGTAACCTTGGGACCACCAGATGCCATGACTTTAGATATGGAAATGGCTCAGGCCTGAGCATTTTCTGCGCAGGAGAATGCTGTGCAACCAGCTGTCAGGCATTGGTAAGAAGGTAGGCGAGAAACAGCACAGGGCACAGGAGAGGAAGGACAGAATAGTCTTTCTAGTCCTCAACAAATTGCAGCTTTTAACAGGAATGATTAAACAGGTGTGACATTTTGTTTTGTCCTTGTCACCTTCTTTCCCCTGTGAAAAGCCTCTGATTTTCTTCCCTTATTCTTAACAGATATAAAGAAAAAACTGGATGGAGGAGGACATGGAGTCAGAAAAAGTGTGGGGACAGGGGGAAGAAACTGCAGTAGGGGAGCACTTAGAGAAATCAAACCACAGCCACGTTTCCACACAATCACTTTTTTTTTTTTTTTTTTTTGCGGTACTGGGGATTGAACTCAGGACCCTGCGCTTGCTAGGCAAGCGCTTATTCCACTGAGCTATATCCCCAGCCCTCCACACAATCAATAAGAGGTTTGTTTTGTGTTGCTGAAACCTGCAGGGCACGACGGGACAGTTGTGAAGTACAAGTTTTTCTGTAGCACTAAGATGTTTCCATTGTATAAAAAATCATTGTTTCTTTATCTTACTACGGGCCAGGAACTAGCTTCGGATCACAGTTCCATGATGCTAGCTACTGCCATGTCGATTTAAAGGCGCTCCATTGGGCACATCCGACCCATCGTTCCTGTCATTAGCATCCAAGTGTTAAGCCAGAGGAACTCAATCTGGGAACATCACCAATGTGGCCAGTAAGCTGTAATTTAGTCACTGTGCACCCCTTGTAGGCCCTGGTTTTGGCCTGAGTGTACTTGGGTAGAGTGCACGGTGGCAGTGGTGGAGACAGGGGTGGAAGGGGAGGGGGAGAGGTTCATTTGCAAGAACTGCCCAGCTGAGATAACATTTAAAATGAAAACAAGAAGGCACAGTGCTCTGTAATCCTCCAGCAGCTGCTCGTTTTGGTTAGAGATTGGAAAACAGCATTTCACCATTAGTTAGTCCCTGGGCCAAGAGTGGTCATGTGGTTTCTGGTCCCTCTAAGCCACCTCTGAGGGGATCACTCAGCTGTGCCCTAAGGATGCTGAACAAGAGAGAAACCACAAGATGGCCTGTGGGGTTCATCCATGTGTGTGGCCCCTGGAGTGCCCCTGCAGACGGACCTATTGGAGATGCTGAGGGCTTGGCCAGGTTCACTGCTGCTCAGTGCCCAGAAAGGGCAGCTGGTAGGCTTGTCACACTGTGCTTTGGCCTGTTGTGTACCACTCTGAACAAGTTGTGCACCTCCCAGAGGGGCAGATTATCCTCAGCATAGAAGCCCAAGCTTTCCTCCAAGAGATGGAGTATGCAAAAGAAGGCCAGTGTGCTGACAGCCTGCTCATCTACCACTTCCCACTCCAGCTAGTGACTTGCTCAGTCAGATGCCTTTCTCCCCAGGCCACAAAGAAAGTGAGTCTTCCTTTTGCAGGGAAATTATAGATGAAGCAAAACTGACTTTGAACATATGAATGATACCAGGTGGCTGCGTCAAATGTAAGTAGAGCAATAAAAGTACAAATGAGGACCTCCCATAATTAATTTTGATTTATACAGGCCAAAGGGATTTGGATCAAATACATCTTTTGTAATGTAACGGGTATAGTCCTCACTGAGCTCTCCTAGGCTTGGCCTTGCTGATTTCCCCCATCATCTCCATGACCCTCCATCCCAAGCTAAGAGGTACTTCTAAGTTTCATGAGTCAAAGAGTTGAAATAAACATTTGCAGTCATCTCTCCAGAATGTCAACAGGCTGCCTAATTAGGACAGCCATGGAGTGCTCGGGGGACATGAAGTCTTCCATAAATGCACATTATTCTTGCTATAATCATGACACAGTAATAATAACCCAGCTTGTTGAGGCATTTTCACAGTGGCAAACATTTTCTCATTTATTTGGCAATCATGCATTTTGCTATTTATGGATGGACATTATTCACTGATGCCAAGGTTAGTTCACTGGATGAAGCCAACAGAGGAGAGAAATTCTGATTTCTGGACTCACCCTGAGTTTGGGAAGATTCACGGAACCATAGTAACTGATTTTTCTAGAGTAGCTGCTGCTACTGTGGCCACAGCCGTTACTGGCACCATAGAGCTGAGAGGGCCACTAAAGATCAGCTAGTGTGGTCTGCATGAGATTAAGCACAACAACAGAAAACCAAGAACCTCAGAGAGCAGAGGATGCAGCCAGGCTCACATAGATAGTTCTAACAGAGGGCTCCTGTTACCTCTGTGAGCACAGTAAAAGAAAAACAGCTTTAAATTAGAGCAAACTAGATTTAGAACTCTCACCGGCTGGAGTTTCTGATCTTAGTTAGCCATAAGAATGGATTAATACAAAGCAAGATGAAAATATCATTTAATAACAATAGTAATAACAATGTCAATAACATTGAAGTGTTTATAGTAAACAACAAATACTCTTCAAAGACCTGTTCAAGCAATAAGGCATTAAATGTTCCAATGGCTCTTTGAAGTATGTTTTATTAGCACCTATATTTACAGAGAGGGTAAGTGTGTTAGGCCAGGCTGCACAAGCGGCAGATATGAGCCGCAATCTTCTGTGGTGTCCACAGAGCCTCTCGGGAGTGGGCTAGTTCAGCTGGGAAGTCAACTGGACATACTCCTGTATTCATGCCAACCCTCAGACTCTTTCGGTAAGTATTTCCCGACTCCATCATCCTAATCCCTCTGTCCCTGTGCAGGGCCCAGAAGCAGAGCCTGACACAGATGTGGGTGCCTGCCCTCAGGAGGCTATAGCCCATGGCTCTGAAGTGCTCCCATTTGTGCGTGTGTTTTAGGCAGTGGAAGTGCTCTGCTCTGCACAGCATAGAGCTCCCTCCTCTTCATGCACTCACATGGGGACGGACACAATGGGAAAAGCACACTGTGACAGTCTTGGCTCCCTAGCCCACTTCTGTACCCCAAAAGATCTCTATCTTGATTTGGCGGTCATCTTCTCCTAATCAACTGGGTATTTCACAAATGAGAGCCCGCAAGGGCCGCCAGCTTCCCTTTCCCAAGCATTTCCAACTTGCTAGAGCTGTCGCGGTGATATATCTAGGTCAATCACATGCAGTATTTTAACATCTAAATTAAATGGCAAGCAAGCCTGGAATCCATTACCTCCTCCATTGCCACTAAAATCAAGCTAGTGGGACCCATTCAATTTTTCTCTTACAGATGGAGCTTGAGAGGCCAGAAATGCCAATAAAGACCAAGGTAGCCCTGGCCTGCAGGAAGGAGGAATGTAGAGGGTGTCAGATAAACAGTACTAGCAGTACAGAGGAATCCAAACCAGCCCCATTAACAAAAGCAAGTCCTGTATCCAGCCCACACCTGGGGAGAGAATGCAACCCTCGGCCACCACACTTAGATACCATGACTCATTAGCCAGTCTCAGTGAGATAGTGACTACAAAACACACTTCATTTCATCAATCCCAGTTACATTATTACATATGAGGAAGAAATTTACTTTGATGATGCAGCTGTGCCAGCTCAGACCTCCCTCGTGTAAATCAGTGTGAACAAGGGTTGGCATCCTCACAGGATGTCATCTGGCCAGTACCAGCTTCCTGAACTGTCCCTGAGAACTCTGAGGAAGCTCCTTGGCACACTGGCAGGACACTGTTTCATGTGGGATGGGCCTGCATTGGCTTCTTACAGGCATTTTGGAGGCAGAGTCTACATCCTCGAGCCTTCTCAGCACATAAATCATCTGTCAGCTGCACACCCAAACATCTCCATTCTCGTGCCTTTGTCAGATCATCACTGCTAATGGATGCTGAAATTCCTAAGTATGTCTATTTGCAGTCAGAGGCCTGTGTGCTGCAGCCTCCCAGTTTGAAAGGAGCAATGGTTCTGCTGGGGACACAAACCCCACATGTCTCGAGAGGGCACCTGGCTTACTTGAACTGAGAAGGTAAATGCTTCCTGCTGAGATCTGTAATACCGAAAGTTTAAATATATCAGTGGTGGCTGAGAACAGCCAGTGACCTCAGAATTGCTCAGGAAATCACAGGATTTTATAGCAAGGGGAGAAAAAATATCAGTGCTTTTTTCCTCCCTCAGGCTGGGATCCCTGATGATCTGTCTGAAAAGGCTGTAGCCTCCAGCATAAAGGGCACTCTCAAACCAGACAATGGCAGGGGCCACCTGTCTGTCCCAGACAGTGAGTACAGTTTCCTCTGGACCCACTCAAGGAAGAACTGTATTGAATCTCTTCATATAGATTTTGAGGTGCAGGAGCTGGGTTCTGCAGCCATGTGCTCAGGCAAGTCCAGATGAGCTCTAGCCCAATGTCAGTGTCCTGGGTAGAACCAGAGGGAGCAACCAAAGGCAGGTGCCAGGACTGTGCCTGAGAGCTGGGGCCTGGTCACTCAACTTCTTTGGTGAAATTTTCATCCACATTGGGAGAACTTCGCTCTTGGTTGTCCCATTTATTAATCAGTACAGTTGTTCCCTGGACCAGCAAGGTGTGTTCCAGAACTCCTGCAGATGCCAAAGGTCAGTGATGCTCAAGTCCCTTACATAAAGTGGCACAGCAGGTAGCACTTTCATCTAAGTACCCGCATAGTCCTGTGTACTTTAAATCTTCTCTAATACAATGCCAATACCAGGAAGAGAGTTGTTATACCATATTATTTAAAGAATAATGACAAAGATAAGAGTCTGCATATTTGATTAGAGACAAAAGATTTTGGGGGATCTGCTGTGAAGTGACTCCTTGCAGATATGAGGGCTTTGTGCTGGCTCTGGGAGCCTGCCAAGGTGAGCTGGCTTTGCTATGGCAGTGAGGACAGGAAATCAGGCCAGCCCACCCACTCACTGACTTTTGATTCCTCTGTCACTGCTGCTGCACTGCCTTGCACACTGCTGACTTGTACAATGCTGTTTTACAAAACACTCTCAGAGCAGTCACTTAGTGGTTCCTCCTAACAACACTGAGAGGCAAGCACAGCAGAGAGACAAAAACCTGGCTGTACAGATGGAAACTGCCCTAGGGTGCAGATCAGCAACCCAGGTTAAATCTGGTGAAGTTTAAGCAACACAAACTCTTAACCTAAATGAGTTCCCAACTTCTCTGCTTGCAATTCCTGTTCTTTTCTACTGTGTCCTGGAAAACAAATCCACTGACAGTTTCTAGAATCACCCACGGGGTCCACTCAGCACTTGTGCTAGGCTGGCCTGGGCTGAGTGTTCTATGGCTCTCAGCATCACCAGCCTATGCACAGGGCTCCAGGACAAAGGGCCCTGCCTGGCCTCCCTCTCTGCAAGCCCTCAGTCTCTCCCACTACCTCCACTGGGGCAGCCCCTCCTTCAGCTTGCTCTGCCAGGCAGCATGGGGCTTCCCATGAATTTATAGAAGGAGATTGGATCCTGCAGCGTCCCTCAGCATGAGCCCAGGAGGCTGCACAGGAAAAATGATTGCACCACACACACACAGAGATTGTTTAAACCTGTCACTGTACAACATTCCTGCTCCTCTGACCAGGCGGGATCTGGAGGAGCAGGCCTGGGAAGGGGAGTCGGCTAAGTGACAGCCCTGACTCCCTGAAGCCAAGCCTTGGTACGTGTGGCAGAGCCTTCACGTGCTGAAGTCTCAATTTAAACCAGAGTCCCAAAGGAGCCCTGCACTTCCTAGGCCTTCAGATCAAAACTTAAAAAATAAATAAAATAAAAAACCCACCAGCGAGGAAGAGATTTCATCTGTATCTTGCAGTAGGGCCTGCATAGAAGCAAGCACAGAACAGCAAAAGGACAGCAAAGGACACCCCTGGGGAGCCAGCTGGCTGCTTAATTGCTTTTCTTTTGTTAAATCCACTGGTTAGCAGGTGGCCAGAGGCAAGGACAGGGTGCTCAGCATTCAATTAAAATGTATTTCTTTATGGAAGGGCAATCCTGATCCCAAAGCCTAGGTGTGGAATCCAAATTCTTAGCATGCCCCAACATCCTTCTGTTGTCACTTTTTCCAGGATGCCCTCCCGGGACAACTCAAAGTCTTTGCTGTGTGCAGTTAATAAGCAGTCGCTGTCAGATATGTGGTGTGTATGTGTTTGGGGTATCTTTCCTCTCCCAATAAGCTCCACTGTAGCCATGCATTTATTCTCTCTAGTATGCCTACAGCAACACCTTGATTCAATGGGATATTTCATTAAAATGTCCCAAGATTTTTAGCCAGAATGGGGAAAATGATGAATTCATAGGATTTTTAAACAGTCTCCCAACACACCCTATTATACATTTCTATTCATTGTGTTCCCAAAGCCACATGCAAAAAACTCCTTAGAGATATTTGCTGAATGGGTTAAAAACTGCATGGATTTGCACAGAAGTATGAAAGCACGTAGGGGCTCATGAGACAGTAACCCAAGTAAGAGACTTCAGCACACTGCGTGCTCTCAACCAAAGGAGACCCAAGGTCTTCCTGCATCCTCCAGCCCCTCCTTGCTCTGGCCCTTCTTTCCTGCCTGAGAATAAGTTTTCTCTAAAGTTGCCTCACCTTTCTTAAGGTTGAAACCTCTGGATCAGATTAACTCACAGAAATACTGAAGTGGACACCACACCAAGACCTTGGGCCGCTGTCTGACGTTTGAGACCACTTGTCTCTTAAAAATCATTCTCTTGCTCTAAAATTCCCCACAGTCCCCACTCTTACCAAGTTCTGGCCTCAGGCTGGGTTCTTTTCCCTTCTGGGATTTGTGAGACCATCAACAGGACCAAACACCAATTAAGCAGCAAAGGAGATTTCATTTTGGCCAAGATTAGAAGGGGGTGATAAATTCAGAAATCAACTTCTCAGCCCTTTGAGGATGAGAAAGGAAACGATGGAGGAAGAACGGGCTAACAAGTGAGGAATATTCATGTCTTTTCTGGGAGTGGGTGGAGACTTGGGTGGTTGGGGGTTGCCTCATTTCACTCCTACTATGGTTCTTTCTGGTCCAGGGGGACTGGGGAGTGTCATTTAGCGTGCAGATGGAATTTAATGAAAGTAGAGGCTGTGTAACCAGTTGGCTAGCTCGCCTGAAGAGAAACCTCTGTCTCAGCAGTAAACAAGATTAGAGCTGGGTGGAACTCAGCTAGGTCACCTAGGGACAAAACTAGGGTGGAGTAACACCATTCCTCCTCCCCAAGGAAGAGAGTACTTAGGCTTCAGCCACCTGGCTCTTTAGGGTTTCATACTCTGTGCCACTCCTGTGAGTTTGCTCATTAATGAATTTATGTGATGTTTTTCTGGTTACTCTATTACCAGTTTGTTTTATACACCTACAATTTCAGAGGCTAAAAAGAAAGTTCTTTTTAACTCCTTTAAGCAGCACCATCCACATGACACAGAGAGGGAGCTGTATTAGTGAGCTTTCCCAGGACAAAACACCCCCAGTTTAAAGGAGAAAAGGGATTTTTGGCTCATGGTTTCAAGGGGTCCAGTCTCTGCTTAGCTGCTGCAAGGCAGGAGTGTCGTGGGGAGGGGTGAGACGGGCAAAGCTGCTCATGTCATGGTGGCCAAGAGGCAGAGCAGGGAAGCAGGCCAGAAAGGAGGGGATGTGGAAGCAAACCCAGAGACCTGACACTCACGTCCCCCTGCCTCTGAGATGTGGACGGTGCGAGTTAGGAAAAGGAGATTTCTAAGAGATGATGATTCATTTCCAAGATCTGCCACTGCCATAGGCAGGCATCGGGTGGGGTGGAGGGCTGAGCTAGAGACTTGCCACAGTTTGTAAACAAATTTAATAATGAGGGGTTGTCTACTTCATTGCTTCGAATTCCCCGCTACCTGCACAGGATACCATCAGGAAGGGAGACAGGGTACAAAGCAATACAAGGTCACGAGCTCTTTTGTCTGCTCCGTGTATACCTGGACTTTCCTGCCAATGGAGATTTCTACAAAATACAAGCAACCACCTAAGAGTGGCCCGGGTTAAAATGCTGGAGAATAAAAATTAAGTTTCAGGGGGGTGGGGAAAGAAAGCTACCCCCCTCTTTGGTCCTTGATGAGTACCAACAGGCAGGGTAGCAGAGTGGAGAAAACCCTTGGCCTGGACTCCCAAACCTGGGATCCAATCTCTTTAGAAGTCAAAGCTGCTTAATTTTTCTGACCTTCAATTTAAAAAGAGGGGCTGAGGTCAGCAGCCTGGAGCTGTTAATACTCACTGCATGGAGTTTTAAGATTCCTTGGTGAAAATAAATGGTGCCAAATGTCCAATGAAATTCAAGTGTAATTGTAGGGACCTGCTTTCGCTCTGGGAACTCAAATCAAAACCCACATCATCTCTTCTATGCGGCCCCTCTAGGGCATCTAGCTCAGTGTTAAGCAGAGCAGGCACCTCCTTGCAATGATGTCCTTGAGCACAAGAGGCCATGGGGATCTCTGAGGTCAGACTGTAGACTTTCTCCTGCCCCGTGACCTCAAGCCAGATGTGGAAACAGGTAAGGTCATGGACTGCTTGGCAGACACCAACTGTGGTTGCGTTATGTGGGGGTAAAATGAGATGATGCAGGGGAAGGACATATAAAGAGTAAGCCCTCAGTGAAAATCAGCTATCATTACTGAAAGGCAAGGGATCTGTGGGGGCAGGAAGGAGAAGAGAAGGAAGTGCAGGTGGGGAAGGGAGAAGTCAGGAGGTCAGGGCGGACATCCCATGTCAGAGGCTCCCTGGCCCGCATGGGAGATACCCACCAGCAGCATCATTAGAAACGAGTTAGGAGCACAGGGAAAAGGGAAGAGAGGCAAAGCAAATTCATTGTGGTTCCAAGATTTACTCTCCAGTCTGGACTTGGATCTGCCTTGACCATGGCCTAGCAATTTCATGGCACAAGGTGTAACCCAGGTGGGCTGGAGAGTTAACTAACACCCAGCCTCTGGGCTCCTTGATGTCCTCCAGCAAGAACACATTTCCGGTGCAGAAAAGTGCCATGCTTTATTTTCAAAGGAAAATAAAATAGAAAATTTCCTCTTTGAAGAGAATCTAAATGGTGTAGTAAAGAAAGCATGAGATTTAGTCTGGAGTTTTCTTCTGAATTTCTGGCTTACTGACAGAGTTCCTGAGAGAGATGACAGGAGTTTCAGGTTTCTGTTCCTTCCCCAGAGGTGTTACTACCTCGTTGGTTTATTCTGAGATGTAAGTGACATGAAAGAACATGGAAGCGATTTGTAAAGCACAATGCACTAGGAAGTCATGTCAACCGTTAGGATTCGGTGTGCAGTGAAGAGAATATTAGGTTGTGAAAGAAGAGTCCAGAGCTGCATCCCATGTGAATTGAGAAAAACACACTATTTGGTCAACCCCATTCCGTGACATGGCACATGTGTGTACATGCAGAAGCTAATGATGAGAAGGTGGCACAGTGACATTGCTCTGATGGATTTATTTGTGTACTCACTGGATAGTTTTGGATGTCACAGTTTCACAAGTGTTTCATGCAGGAAAGAAAAGCTGGGAAGAGAGACCCTTGCCAATTTGTTCAGACTGCCACCAAGTGAATAAAATTTCCTCCTAATCAAATACACCATTAGAAGTACAGACAGGAAAGCCTAGCGCTGACAGGCTGATGAGCAAGGCATTTGCAGGTAATTAGGAGGCACTGTTTTTGTGCATGGGACTGCAGCAGGGGTGCTATCTGACTCCAGCTCAACAGCACCTGCTTCTCCTGTCATAGGTTTGGGTCGTCCTCTAGCAGGTCTTGCAGATAGTCACAGATGGTGCTTCACCTGGAAATGCTATGCTTGCACCATGTAGCAGGTAAGCTTCCTTGCAAAACAACATTTCGTGGGAAGATCATCAGAGAAACTATGGACCACGGAGGTGCCAAAACTACAAACTGGGGAGAGGAAGCACCATGTCTCTCAGCTGTGGGACAGTAGCTGAGAAGGAAGAGCTCTCCTCATGTCTACTTAAAAGCAAGGCATACATGTTCCTGCTTGGAGAATGAATGTCGTCTCTGTTCCATGAAGAGAAGGATATTTTCCTTACCAGAGATGGAGATTTCAACACCAAGATGAAGCTGTAAGCACAAACAAATGCAAACAACCCTTATCTCCCAATAGTCTCGAACACACAGTTGCTGATCACCTAGAGAACACTGCCCAGAGTCCACACCTCTTTATCTTTTGCCTTGTGTCATAGCTGCATATTTTAGTGTCAGTGGTATGTGCAGAAATGGTACTCTCAAGTCTTCATGATTCTTTGGGGTTCTCATGAGTCCCTTTGGATCTCCTCATTTCACATAAAAATACTAACCTCAGAAAAAATTTGTACACTTTTCTCCTGTTAATTTGCCTTTTGTCAGTTGCATTCACAGACCTCTCAGTAGAATATTAGAGGAAATATCTTTCCTGCCCTACACAGGAGGAAAGAGGGAGGTCACAAGAGTCTTCCACCCAGAGCACTGTGTTGCCCGCCTCTTGAAGAGCTGCAGTCCTTCCCCAAATGCTCACTCCTTCAGGAGCTGTCAGATAGCAGAAATGATCACAGAGCCAAACTGCCATCTGCATTATTCCAAAAAAGAAAACAACTCACAAAATAGATATTCCCTGATTATGGAAAGATTATGGGGATACAGTTGTAAGAGTGAATATCAAAACTGTTGATGTTTTGTCCAACATCGATGGGAACTGATATTGTTGTTGTCCACACCTCCGTCTTTCACAATCCAGTTCTTTGTGTTTTATTCTGTCTCTGTCTCTGTCTCTGTCTCTGTCTCTGTCTCTGTCTCTCTCTCTCTCCCTCTTTCTCTCTCTCCTGGTTGCCAGGTTTTCTCTACTAAGTACACCTCTGGAAGTTTTCCTGAAACCTTTAGAGGATTACCTCCAGCTTCTCAGTCTCAAGGAAGCACTGCACTAGTCTGTGACAACGTGTCCTTTCTATTCTAGCCACCATTTGCTCAAGTACTTAAAAATGCATGAAAAAAGGCAGACTGTCCACTGTGAGTCTCAGAAAGCAAAGAGATGTACCTGGAGTCTTCCAGTGGCTCGGACTGCGGATGGGGTCCCTGACTGCAGCTCAGAGCTTTCTGTGTGGCTGCCACGCTCCCCTGGCTTCCCTTCCATGTGGAATCATAGCAGCTGCTCCTCTCCCTTCTCATCTCTCTACAAAGCTGAAGATAGTTATTATATCACCCCCCAGCTGTCTACTCCAGTCACGTAATGCTAGTGCTTCAGCCCTTCTTTCACTGGTTTTATTCTCTAAACCCTTCAATCGTCTAGGGATCTCTTCAAGCCATTTTAAAATACTGTATCTGATATGAAAGGGAAACTGACAAAATCTTAGAAGTAGCAAAGATGCATTCAATCGTTTGATAAAAACACTTAGGAGTGGTGAAGATCAGAGGCCGGAGGCAGCTCTGGCCAAGCTGATTTTCATGGTGCACGTGGTCTCTGGCATCTCCAAGGTCCATTCCAGGGAGGTGGCACATTCCACTCTAAGCTGTGTGAGCCGTGCTGCAGACATTTGTAGAGGTTGCTGGGTACTTGAATGACCGACAGCAGGATCAGGGCTGTGCACCAAGATAAGGGTAATCAAATTTCATGCTTCAGGGGCTCTGCAGCTTTAGCCACCTCAGGGGTCACAGAGAATTCCTATCCCCACCCAAGCACATTATCTTTCCCACACATAGTTCTGCACAATTGGTCAGCTGTATTTAGTGCTTTTGTGTTTCTTCCCAAGCGTTCCCCAATGGCAATTCTTGGAGGCAGGGAAGCCCTGGTAAGGGACCAAGGTGAGCCAGGCCATCAGATATTCAGAGCTCTCTGGAAAATTAATTCCTCTTGCCACTGACCCCCTCTCCTGAGAGGCAGGTGGTTACTGAGGTAGCAAACCAGACACTTACACATGGGAGGAGAAAGAGCAGGGACAAGGCAGCTGTGAAGGAACTGAACGTATCCAACTCAAACACGAAGCAGAAGGAGGGGTGCTGCCCCAGGGTCGGGACGTGAGCTGCACACAGGCCCGGTAGAGGCCCACACATGTGCACACCTGCCTGCAAGAGCAGTGGGAGACTGAGCTGTTAAGAAACTGAACCTTGGCTTGGCAGCCTGTGCAGAGAGACTCCTTGTGTCCTATCAAATCCATCTTCATCGCCACTCAACATCCAGATTTTCTGGTCATTCCCAGCTGATGAATTCAGATACAAATGTGTGGAGAGGTGGACACAGATCTGGGTTAGCTGCAGCACAGGCAGGAAGGAGCTGACTTCTGTAGATTTGACTCTGAACCTGGCAGGCTACATGAGACTGACAAGAAGGCACCTTTGCTCATCTTGTCACTGTCTGTCACCGTAACAAGTACCTGAGATAATCAACTTATGAAGTGAAAGGGTCCTCTTGACTCAGTTGTGGAGGTGTCAGTCCATGACTTATGGACCCATTTCTCTGGGCCTGGGGTAAGGCAGCACATTGTTCTGGGAATGTGTGGTGGAGGAGACTTATGATCCTCATGGCTTCAAAATCCCACCACCCCCTAAGGCCTCCACTTGGCCCCACCACTGGAAAGGTCTACCACCTCTCAAGAACACTGCTGGGAACCAAGTCTTTGAGCCATGGGCCCTCAGGAGGCTAACTTCGAACCTAGATCCACATTATAGAGCAACTTCCCATCCCAGAGGATGCCCCTCCTTGAATCCAGAGCTTTAAGGTCTGCTATCTGATCTGTCTAAAGATGTTTCCAGAGGTGAAGCTTTTAAACGTAGCCCAGCCTCCATTTCCATGATTGGTTCTTATTTGAAAGATAAATAAATGAAGAAACTGTTGGTATTGCTATCATTTGGCAGAGTCACGCTATGGATGAGAAGCTCACGGCACCCAGACTGTCACTCCCAGGAGCAAGGGATGCCACATGTCCCCTGCAGTCATCCCTGCATTCACTGTTGGCGAACAAGCCCAGGTTCTGTGGGCATTCACTGAGACACCAATGCTGCTGGTGCCTACGTGTGAAAGGAGATGTAGCAAGCGGCAGGATTGAGCTAACACAGTGTTCATGAATTAGGTGAGGTCATTCTAGCCAGGCAGGGAGTGGGATGCACAAAGGCAGGGACATAAGACAGCCTGAAAAGTTTGGAAGTTTGCATCAGTAGTACCAGGCAGGCTGTCAGGTTGAAAGTAGGCAAAATTTACAGGTGATCTGTAGTCTTAATAAAAATAGACAATGGAAAGTAATTAACTGAAGAGGATAAAGCTTTTGCAGAAATAATCTTCAGGCCCTAGACCCGTTTCATTTCTAACTTTAGACCCTATGACACCACAAGGGCCCCTTTTCATAGCTGTACAGAGCTATGAGCGGATATCCATGCAGAAAGCATGGATCATACATAGTTTGAAGCTGACAGAATTCATCTATCAACTACACTACCAAAATCCAGCCTGGTGCAGAGGCAAAAGAAGGAAGTGCCTGGTGCCCATGAAGGATGAGATGGAGCCAGGACCTTGATATATAAGCTTATCCTGTTTCCATTATAATAACCACTCGTTATTGCATTATTACTGCATGGTAGGCACTAGACTAAGTGCTTTTGAAAAGTGATCTTACTTAATCCTCATAAGAACTGTGTTGTTGAAGCTAGCGGCATTCATGTATGATAGACAAGAAAACTGCACTTATAAGGACAAAGTAATTTGTGAGTATCACACAGTTGATGTTTCTGCATCCGGATGTGATTTCATGTTGGTCGGCCTGTGGACCATACTCTTGGCAATGAACATCCTTGGTCACGAGCTTAGGACACAAGACCACATACCTGGCTTTCTTCCCCAAGGGCAGTATGGACATACAGTGCTTTTTCCAGCTGCCCCACCCACAGGCAGCTTGGGCCTCTGGAAAGTGGCTGGTCCCCACTGAGATGTGCTATAGGTGTAAGAGAAGTGCTTATTTCAAAAACATAATACCAAAAAAAAGGTGAACTGACATCAGGAAAATGACTTGATGACCTGTTAAAATTGTACCTTGACTATCTTGTGCTAAATAAAATTTAAACTAATTTCCCTTTTTAAAATGTGCCTCACATTACATTTCTATTGGACAGTGCCAGTATAGCTTGGGTTAAAGTTTCCTATCCATCTCCAGGATGATACTGGCTCCTGCCCTGGTGTTCAGAAGGAACAGCCTCTCTGAGGAGACTGAAAGTTGCCACTGTGCACTAAGCTCCTCCACCCCATGTCACAGCAGAGAGGAACGTTTCCAGCGAGGTCCAGACTTTCATCAGAGGCTCCCTCTCCTGGGCCTTCAGGAGGGGAAAAGACAGTTTTCTGCATTCATTAGTTAAATTTGCAAAGTGTTTGAAGATGAAATGCACTACATAAATGCTAATAATAGCCCGCTGTACTTCTGTGAGCCTTTCATCTGGAGGTTTCTAAGTCCCTACTTGGGAGGCATCATTGTTCATTACTTAACATTAATTGCACCTCCCTGGGGCACAGGGCATTATTTGCCTCCACCTGGCCCTAGGGAAACTGTAGTGAGGAGACTGGTCAGGGACAGGCCCAACAGGGAGCGAGGGAAAGAGTAATGCAACCCTGGTCTCCTATCAAGCAACACAAAGGCTGGACTCACACACGTGCAGGGGGAAGCACCTACAAGAGAGGCCTGGACCAGGCACCAGATGACACCTTCCTTGGGAATCTGGCAGCTGTCCCTGCTGCATATGCACACACCTATGCCCATGCCACATAAGTGCAGTCCATCACAAGTGACGATAACTCCACTTTCAACTTTGCAATGTTACAACAGCAATAAATATTCAGACAACATTCCACTTGGAATTGGAGATTTTCATCTTTCTCCAGGCTAGTGAGAGGCAGCATGCTTCTCTCTCATCAAGATGGGCAGCACAGCTCCCAGTGCCCTCTAGTCAGCCTTGCCAACAACCAGGGCAAAGAACGGGAACCTACATTGCACTACATTGCCACAGCTTGAAATGTTATGTTGTTTGTTTTCACATCTCATCATACCTACATAAGTTCCACTTGTATGTCTGCTCTAGGGACCCAACATTTTGCTATTATATAGGCTTTGGTGAAGAGTGTGCCCAACTGTAGGCTTCTGTATGTGTGCAGAGCAGCTTCAGGTAGGCAAGCCTAGGCTGTAATTTCGTAGGAGGTTAGACGTGGCTAATGTACTGAGAGCAGTGTTAACTCTGGCATTTTCTACTTACAGTGGGCTTTGGGGATGTAACCCCCTCTCCAGGAGAAGAGCGTCTATACTCAGTAAGCTCGTGCTGGTTGACAGAGCTGTTGGTGGAGGGTAGCTGTCACTAGCAGTCACCTTGACAGCAGAGGTGACAGGCTTGGGAAGGAAGAGTCACAAGGCTTAACGCAGGGTTCAGTTAGATCCAGGCCAGCCTCTGCTTGGACCCCTACCTACTTCTGTAGTCTGCAGCTGGCTGACACGTGTGGAATGACATCTGATGCTGGGCTTAGTCAAGCAGAGAGGAGAAGCCTGCAGAAATAGACGGGGCATGGAGGAGCTGTGTCCCCTGCAGCCTGGAGTTCAGACTGACCGCAGCTGCAAAGCACATGGAAGTCACAGCCTGGGTCTATGGGAGCAGCCTCTGTAGCAGCAGCCACACCCCTGCCAGCCAGGTGACAGAAGCCAAAAAGTAGATTTGCCCACTAGGCAGGATGCCACAGTGCAGCAACGCCTCCCTGGAGGAGAAATTCCTTTATGCTAATTGCAGCCACCAGGAAGTCAGGCAGTGTGCAGTGACACAGCTGGACTCCCCCGCTGCTCAGGAAGAACTGCTGGAGACTCCTAATCTCTCTCACCCCGTGAGAAAGAAAGAAGTGGGGAGCCAGAGAGGGCTGGGAACACAAAGGAGCGGGAGCCACAAGCACTCCGGCATCAGACGGGTGGGGAGGGGAGGGCTGGGTGTGTGTATACGCGAGCTTTCATAAAAGGAAATAAAATGTGTCACTTCAGATTGGATAAGTTGAACATTACTAATTAAGAAATTACTTAATTATGGAGAAGAAAATAAAATGAAGGTATTTTGCCCTTGAGGGAAAAAATCTTTGATTTGCTAAATCAAGGAAATGATTAGATTCAAATATTCAATTACTAGAAATGGCTCCAACACAGAGCATTGGAATGTGTACCCTGTGAGGACTTTGAAGGGACACTGCTTTTCCTCCAAACCCTCTGTCTCCTATGCTTCCTTTCTGTAAAAAAGTCTCGTCTGGAATAGACTGAACATCCTCAGCGTTCTGGCTTAAACAGGGGCAAAACCAGACTTCCTTGGATGGGTATCTGTCTATGCTAAGGATGTCTATCTATAACGTTTTATTCATAAATTCTCTACTGTTTTTTCCTCCTGCCCACCATGTGTGGGTTTTCCCAGGACTCCATCAGTTGCTTTTTCCTTCCCACCAAAGATCTCTAAACCATTAGATGACAAATCCTTACCCATTACTTCACTATGCCAGACACCAGGGTTAGGGTGTGATCTACCCATTGTCCACCCCGACTCGATTCCGTGGCTCAGAAGTGATCAACCATAGACCAACACTGCCAGCAGCCTGCCTGCCAAGCCTCAGACAGGAGGCAGAAAGCTTCAGCAGTCCAGCATCCTTGTTAGACATGACATATGGAAGGTTCTTTGCATTTCTTTTGCAAGACACTTGTCTTGCTCCAAAACCTTACCTCTCTTGGGATCGTTCCTCTTTCCTGAGCTAAGACCTGGCCCCAAGGCCTGCATCTTCTGTCACCACACCACATGTTTAAAGGCCAATCAAAGTCAATATACCCATCCTACTTTCATTGCCATCCCTTCTCTGTACAAAAAAGTGTCAGTTCCCAAGTCATTAGAATTAATTTCAGGGACTGGGAATACAACATGGCATAATGGTAGAGTGTTTACCTAGAGTGCATGAGCCCTGGGTTCTATCCACAGCACCACAAAATATAAAAAAGAATTCATTTCAAAGATTTAAAGGTGTACTGGGAGTTATGGTTTATATCTGGATGTCCCTGAAAAGCCTCGTGCAGTCATGGGGGGATGCTTTTCAGAGGCCGCTGAATCTAGAGTTGTGATTGGTTCATTGTCTAGTGCTGGGATTAGGGGTGTGAGTGCTATACGCACCCTAGGGTAGGTAGCCTGCATACAATAGAATGGTGGAAAAGAGGCTTGCTCTGCTCCCTTTTGCTTTTGTTGCCTTTGCTGTCTTCTGTTGCCTTGAGCTGTTACCCCTCAGCCATGTCACCCTGCCTGGGAGCCAGCTGAGTATGGATTGAAATCTCCACAAACTGTGAGCTAAATAAACCTTTCCTTCCTTAATTGTGGGCGGCAATGAGAAAAGTAACTGAGACACTAAGGTATCCCACATTCTTCCAAGGTAAAAGCCAAAGTCCATTCTTATCCCTTTGCTTTTCCTCCATCACTAAGCTCTCTTAATTCTTGCTATGGAGTATGATGTTTTATATTTATTTAGCATGTAGAGCTTTCCAAACATTTCCTATACATTTATCTTGCTTGCACTCATAGAGCATTGATGAAACAGTCAGGTAAGATGCACTTCATTCTTTTCTAAAGAGGAGGTAATGAAGGCTTGTGCTCTGCTGTGTATTGACTCCCTTTACTCTGGGAAGTCCCTCAGGAGGGGATTTATCATTTCCCCAAGGAGTCTTCTTGGAATCCTGCACTCTAGTTTCGTGCCTCCCTCTCCTCCTGCACACCCAACATTTTCTCCATTGAAGAACACCAGACTGTTAGGTCTATGACATCATTAAAACTATTCACCATCACTTCCACACTGCTCCAGAGTATACTTAGAAAATGTATGCTATATTATGCCCCGTTAATGAATGCACATAAGAGAATACATGAACGAGCCCATGTTCCTAAGGTAACGCAGATGGTAAGTGGTAGAGCCAGAGGGAAGAACTAAGCTCTTTTGTCCTACTGTGTTCCTGATTAGTCTCCTTAACAGATGCTTCCAGTGTTCTATAAGGTTACTTACTTTAAAACATTGTATAATCTTTGTCTTAGTGTGTCTTGTGTTGTTATAACACAATATCTGATGCTATATACTGTATCAAGAAAAGAGGTTTATTTACTTTTCCGTTCCGAAAAGGGGCCTGACTCTGTGGTCTGCAGAAAGAACATGCGTGTAAAAGTATGGAAGCCAAAGAACAGGCAGAAGAAACCAAACTGACTGCATAACACCCATTTCATGGGAAGTAACCCAGTGCCGTGAGAGCAGGCCCCTCCTGTGGGAGGACATTAATCCCTTCTTACGGTGGTGCTCTGGTGACCTATTCTGCTTGCACTAAGCCCCATGTCTTAGCATCTAGACTTTCCAGACATTTCCCACCAACTTACCCTATTTGAGATACTCTGAACACTGTGGTATCAGGAAACAACCCCCAGCACATGAACCATGGGGGAACAAACTATATACAAACCATAGCAGTCATTTATCGTGTGAGATAAAAACAACCTTCACTTGTTGCCAATGTAGAATGGATACAGTCTAAACTTCTCAACACACCCACTGGCTCTTGCTCACCCGCTAGCCATGTTCAGGAATCTCATAAATAAAAGAGGCCACAAATAATGGAGTCCAGCTTCTTTCCCACGGAAGCCCTGTCAAATCCAGAGGGAGCACTAGCAGCATGCCGTGCTTCAGGAGCACACCTTCACCTCCAGGGCAATCGCACAGGCCTTCCCTGCCCACAGAACTACCCCGCCCCCAGCTCCCAGGCAGGATTGCTCCACCTGCGTCCTCCATTTCTACCCCCCAAGTTCAGCCAACCATGTACTTTGCTTAAGGCTCGTTGCAAAAGCTCTTCCCTCGTGCATCTCCTGCCAAACCATCTGCTACTCTCCTTTCCTGCAACGTCTTAAGATTTCTTGATTACCACATTCCCATTTAGAATCCACCATGCAATTTTTATTGGCCCTGATAAATGTTGATGGCTTATTTGGCAGCTAAATCATAAAAACTTGGGTTCCGCCCCCTCCTTCCATTTCCATAAATAAACCACTAAATCCACCTTTAGAACCTCTTCTCTAGGCCCTGTATGCAAGGTCCCTTCCTGCGCATTCTGTAAATGTTCCTTCTTGACAGGATTTAGAGAAGGATTTCATTACTAGATCATCAGAGGAGGAAGACTGCACTTCTGAGAGACAAAGTGATATTTTGAAGATCAAATAGTGGGTGGGATGACACAGCTGTGATTTCAGTCCAGGTGTCTGGATTCACAACAGAATATTTGTGCTAGTCTGCTTGAGCTACCTTAATGAAATACTACAGGCTCAGTGGTTTAAATGGCACAATTTTCCCCTTGCATTTCTGGAGGCTAAATCTGAGGTCAAAGCAGGGCTTATTTCTTCTGAAGTCACCCCCTTGCCTTACAGAACTGCCATCTCACCGTGTACTCGCAGGCTGTTGTTTCTTTTCGTGTAGCACACCCCTGATTCTGTGTGTGCCTTCTGTTCTAATAAGGGCACTAACCGCATTAAACTGGAGCGCCACCTTTATGATCTCATGTGGTAACAGAAAAAGATATTAGTAAAAATAATCCATTCTCCAAACAATGACCTTCAAGGTAGTGACAATTGCAGTTCAACAAAGAATTCAAGGAGAAAGAAGTAGACACTTTTCAACCTATGGCAGTATTCCTACTGCTTTCTGTGTGTACCTGTCCACCTACAGCAGGTACCAGCCAAGTGTTACGCAGAAGATGGCTTGTGAATTTGGGGAGGAAATGTTGTGCATGGTTTTGTGGGTTGCTTTCATTGTTTTTGTTTGTTGTTTCTGGTTTTTTCTTGCATCTTAAAGTAACTACAAACATTTGGCTCTCTTCTCCAGTTTCAGATCAACAGAAATATTTTTAAAAGAGAAAAAGTTAAACAGTAGAGTTTTGCACTGTCACTTCTGCCTTCTTTTGGTTTGGCTTTACTTTTCCTGAGCGCTCACTGTGAGCATGCAGGGGGCCATTGCTCAGATCCTGAGGACTCTTTTGAAACTACAGCAGGAGTCCATAAGTCAGAGTGAAGAACGTATCCTTGCTGACTGTCCCCGCACTGGTGACAAGGCGACCAAATCTCTAGTTCAGCACCACAGCCTCAGGGGGTGCTGAATGCATAGGATGCTGGAGTCCTCAAGTAGCTTTCTGCTGTGAGGGAGGAGGGAACTTTTCCTGGGAAGGTGCGGGCCGGGCTTCCAGGCAAGCTGCATGGCACCTAGTGAACTCATTTGCCATTTTCACCTGCAGTTATTTTTGTAGCAATAACCAACCGCCAAATAACTTGATCCAGGGCACAAGAGGTGAGAACCACTTATCCTTCCAGGTGCAATGGAGTGAGGTGCTGTGACTTACTGCAAATGTGTTCACGGCAAGGTGACGCAGCCCTGCAGAGGAGGGCAGACATCTGCTTTGAGGAAGGGAGGAAAACAGATAATGTGGAGATGCAGAGGATGACAGCATCATGTTGGATAGTCAGAGAAGCCAGCTGCCCACAGTCTCAGATCCTTGTCAGTCTCATTGTTGCTTTCTTTGGGCACTGGAAGTCTTTGCCAGGGACAAGTCATTTGCTATCACTTGGATTTCCCCCAGTAGCAGACAAGAATATGAGAATGAATTGTTTACTCGGGAAGTAAAGGGAAACATCTGTGGAAAGGCAACCTCTGCCAGCCAACAGTGCTTAATCCCACTTGGAAAATGCTTAGAGTGAGCATGGGGCACACACTGAAGAACTGTACACACGGGGGTAGGGGAGGCACCTACATTTATACATGCTCCTTCTCCAGTCACTGGCAAGGCCTGCTGCGGTGCAAAGGGGCAGATGTACATTTGCAGCCACTTTGGCCTGCCTCTCAGGAGCAGGCTGGGCTTCTGGGAGCGGGGGGTGAGGGTGAGAAGCTGGACTTCACCTTCAGGAAGATACAAGATTTCTCCCCCTAATGGGTTTACAGTACAAGCGGGGTATGTGATAGTCAAGTTGGATTGTTAATTTGATTTTCTTGACAGTCACCTAAGGGATAACTAAAGCACAATTCCAGGTGTGCTGAGTGGGTCAAGGAGGTGTGACCTTGAGTACTATATCTGCTTTCTGGCCCATTCCTCTCCAGCACTCTTCCCTTTCTCTGCTTCCCAGTCACCATGAAGTGAGAAGCCTTGCCCTATCCTCTACCATGTTATTCATGCCTTGGAGCTGGCTAACCATGGACTGAGCCCTTTGAAACCATTAAATTGTGGCTGTTGAGGATTTTGACCTAGCAATAGAACATCGATTAATATTGGAGAGATGGAGATAGTCTTTCAATAATTATTTGAATAAACAATTTTTATTTTAAATAATGTCATGAACTGCAAAGTTTATAAGAGATGAAGTAGTTGCTAACATCAATGCCACAGAGAAATGGGAAACTGGTAAATCCTAGGGCTGGGCATTAAACATTGTTATAGTAATAAAAAGAATATCAATAAAAGAGACATGTAAAGAAGTGAAATGATCAGGAAATGAAGTATTCAGAGAAAGGAAGTGGAGATAAGGAGGCCAGAATACCTCTTCATTCGGTAGATTATGAAAAAAGGGAAAGAGACAGCCCATTTACAGGGACTGGGTAGTTAAGAAGATTTTTATAAAGATGGGACAGAATTGAGTGAGCATGTTTTTTTAAAAGAATATGGCTAAAGCAGGATTTTAGAAATACAAGAGAACATATGGCTTTACTAATGAAGTGATGTTCCCATAGGGAGGGGCACATTTTTAAGCAGAATGTGGGCACTGTGTGTCTGAGGTGGGAGGGAAGAGGCGGGCTGGAGAAGATGCAGAGTGTGCACGTAGTGGATGGGACACAATGTTAAGGATAGTCCCCCTGATTATTTCTTCTCTGTATGTGGGTAAAGGACTCTCTTGAGAATTGTAGTCCATTTTGTTTGACTAGAATAAATACCGTAGGCTAAGTACCATGGTATCTTCATTCACAAACTTGATATTTTCCATGATTCTGATCACAAACTGAATTGAATGAGAGTGAATCAAATTCAATGGTTAGGATAAATGTTGACCTTATGGGGAAATTGATTTGGTTGTCACTCAGTTTGGTTTGCAACCAGAATTGTGGAGAGAATTAAGTTCATGAACTGAGGTGCCACTGTGAGTTGTAAAGCAAACACTTATTCAAGTTTCAGGCTATATGATCTTATCTGGTGAATTCCTCTTTGTTGGTGGAGGTTTCTTCAGGGTGCTGAGATAGTAGAAGGCATGACAAGGCAAGAAGGGTACATTCAAGAGACGAGCTAAACTTTTAGAACAGAGCCTCTCTGGAGATCACCATCAGTTCACTTTAAGGAGTGCACTCATCCATTCACCAGGGCAGAGTCTGTCTCATCTCCTAAAGACTCACAGTGTGTCATACATTTCAGTGTGGGGTTTGGAGACACTGGTATCAAAGCAAGAAAAAAAAGGATACACAGGAAGCTGAGGGGAATGGCCTAGAGTGCAATCCTCTATTAGAGAAACACCAAGAAATGCAGGGATCTCAGTTTAGCCTAAAGCCCTAGTGTGACAGTGCCACCAGTCTGAACAGTTACATTGTTTCCTTGCTGCGGTGCTCAGAATCCTGAGTGTGGAAGATGGGGTGCTCTTCAAGGTACTTGTGGAGGAGGGAAAGGTGGTAGGTAAGCCCAATGTGTTCTCTGATAGATTGCAAAAGAAGCCAAGAGAAAGTCAACAGACTTGGAGAAAGGGGAGAAGCAGGACACTGGAGTTTTAGATCTTGCAGAAGAGCAGGGACTATGAACAAAGGGATACAGAGTATCAGAGTGTATAGGTTAAGTTTATAGAAAGTTCCACAAGGCCAAGTTATGGGGTGTTGCCAGGACAGTGAACTACTAATGCAGACTGAAGGTGAAGGTTTAGGTTTCAGGAGAAACCATGAGATTTAATGTAATCATTGTCATTACTTTGGTATTAACATGTCTTGGGGAAATACCAGATCTCATCACCAACACTGTTGACCATATAAAACCAGTTATGCATTTTAGTTCCTTCTGCTGAGCTCCTTAGAGTCCATCTATGCAACCATAAACTATAGAAGCAATAACCACAGGTGTACCCTGTCTGCTACTTGAACACACAGACCTCTGTGATGCCCTTTCTGTCCTAGAAGGGACAATTCCAACCCAAGCAACCAAGACAAAGACAGAGGAGGAGAAGCTGGCAGTGTCACCATCCATTTCTGTTCATCTGACAGTTCATGTATTTTAAACTTCACCTAGCTGAGCTGTCAATTCAATCTAGACTTCCTCTGAAGACATGATTGGAACGAGACAGCTCCATGGTAATCCCATCATTATTAAGAAAGTCTGTAGCACTTTAGATTGTCAAAGCACTTTATGACTGCTTATTAATTTTTCCACATAACAATGCCAGAAGGCAGCCCAAGAGTTGAAAGTGAGTGTCAGAGTGTAATGAAGAAAAAGATGTAGAGCTGGACTATGGGCAAAACTATATCACAATTTAGCCAACAAGATGCAAAGCAATTCAGCTTACTATATCCTGAGCTAGGAACTGCCAGGGAACAACACTCAATTTTGCTGGTTAGAGGCAATGAGGAAGCAACCAAATCACTCCCTAAGCTTAAAGATTATTACCATACAGCACAGCTTTCTTCCCTTCCCCTCCCTTCCCTTCCCTTCCCTTCCCTTCCCTTCCCTTCCCTTCCCTTCCCTTCCCTTCCCTTCCCTTCCCTTCCCTTCCCTTCCCTCCCCTCCCCTCCCCTCCCCTCCCCTCCCCTCCCCA
>PVLD010004511.1:0-124281 GCA_004027595.1 Dinomys branickii | reverse complement strand
AAAAAAAAAAAAAAAAAAAAAAAAAGCTAAGCGGAGTGAAATACATCTGTAATGATAGCACTCTGGGAGGCTGAGGCAGAAGGACTATGAGTTAGAGTCCAGCCTGGGTAACTGAGCAAGCTCTTGTCTCAGAATGAAAGAGACAGGGAGAAACAGGAAAAAGAGAGAGCGAGAGAGAGGCTGGGGATGCAGCTCAGTGTGAAGGCCCTGTGTTCAATCTCTAGCGCCAGAAACACACATACACACAAACACACTATCTATAGGGTTAGGGCCCACTCTAGTGACCTTATCTGAACTGATCACATTTGGCCCTCATGGGATTTGCTACTCCATGGGTTCTGATAGGAACTTTTATGGCAGTGCACCTCATTTGTTTGGTATTTGATGTGCCAACTACAGCTCCAAATAGCTGGTATCTCTTACCTTGTGCCTAGACATTCAACCAGAATGATGTGTTTATTGCACATTGTCTTTGGTTCTCTCCAGGCCCCCAGAAACAGTAAAGAAGTACTACTGTAAAGGCACATTCTGAGATCAGGACTTTGTGACAGAGTTTCATTCACTATGTGGTTAAGGTTGGTCTTGAAATAACTATGTAGCCGAGGCTAGCCTCAAACTCATGGCAACGCTCCTGCCTCAGCTTTCTGAGTGCTAGGATTACAAGTGCGCCACAACACTTAGCTGTGAGGTCAGGATTTTCAAGAGAAACAAATCACCCCATAACAGAGGTGCTATTTGAAAGACATGTTTGGGGGGGGTGGTACTGAGGATTGAACACAGGACCAGAGCTTGCAGAGCTCTATCCCTGGCCATGGATGACATGATTTTGAGGATCCTCTTCCATCTCTCTACTGGGAACTCGAATTGCTTCGTTTCTTGAGACCAGGTCTTGCTCAGTTGGTAAGGTTGTTCTTAAACTCACCTTCCTCCTGCCTCAGCCCCCTAAGGGTTGGGAGTTAGAAAACCTGATTTTGACATAAGGAATTCTAGCCGGGGATACAGCTCAGCAGCACAGCGCCTGCATGGCAAGCACAAAGTCCTGAGTTTGATTCCCAGTACCAAAAGAAAATTGACAGAGGGAGTTCCATCTTGCCCACAAGGACAAGCACCATGCCATCTGCGACCGTGCCAGCCTAGAACAGCCCCTGCCTACACACTGTTGTTAGAGGCTGTGTTATCCCAGCCAAACCTAATGAATACCTGATACCATGCCTGAGGGTGCAAGGTGAGCCCCAAGAACAATATGGGGCTTTCTTTTGGTTTCTGGGGCTCCTGAGTCTGAGGCCTATTGGGAAGTCCCCCGTGCTGCCCAGGTCTTGCCATCAGAACCACTTCATACCCCTCCCTCTTTTTTTTTTTTTTTTTGTCTGTGTTGTTTTGTTTTGAAGTACCAGAGATTGAACTCAGGACCTTGTGCTTGCCAGACAGGCACTTGTGCCACTGAGCTATATCCCCAGCCCAGTCTGTTTGTTTTTTAAGTCAGAGTCTCACTGTGTAGCTCAAACTGGCCTTGAACTCACAGAGATCCTCCTGCCTCAGCCTCCCAAGTGTTAGAATTATAGGAGTACGCCACCATTCCTGGCTCCTTGAGTCTTAATACCACTGTCAACTATCAGGAACACAGGAGAAATGCAGCAGATAACACTAGCCAGAGAGGCACTGGTGAAGTGCCTTTGAAAGTCCTAGCCCTCCCCGGGATGCTGTTACTTCTCTGTCCCACAGCAGAAGCCTTCAGCCTCCTGAGGCCCTGGGCCAGCCTAGCCATGCATGGGCCTGGGATGTTATGTAGCAAGTGTTTCATCTCAGCTGGCACTCTCCATCCCTGGCATTCAGCCCTGGCTCCTTCCTTTTGGGGCCCTACCAGGGTAAGCTGGCATAAGACACATTCATTTTAAGATTGGCCTGAGAATAAGTTTCAGGAAAGGAAGCAACTAATTGAAAATATCACAGCGCTGTTCAACAGAGCATAATGGGTTTCCCGGGGCAATGTGATAAACTACGACAAACCGGAAGCTTACAAACAACAGGAATTTATTCCTCATATTCAGGAGTCCAGAAGTGCAGTCAAGGGGTCCTCCTAGATGCTACCTGGGGGACCCTCTCCAGGCCTCCCACCAGCTGTCAGTGTCCTTGGTGCCATTGAGGGAGCCCTGTTACCCATCTGTGCCCCTGTACTCACATGGCCTTCTTAGGTATGTCGCTTCTTCTCTGGGGACCTCACTCACTGGATTTAGGGCCTGTCCTAATCCAGGATGATCCCATCAAAGATCCTTAATGTAAACACACCTGTAAGGACCCAGCTTCCAAATAAGGTCACATTCCCAGGAAGCCAGACACCCAGCCCCTCCCCTTGGCTTTTAGGATTTTGAGTTAGTTGCAGGATGTTGAGAGGAAGAAACCTGTGCCAGGAGCCTTGGAACACAAAGCCCCACTCCTAGCTCTAATGCACAGAGAGCAGGGACACACCCCTTCTGCTGCTTGCCCTGGGGCTCAGCGCCCACCGGCTGTGGCCAGAGTTCTCTACACAGACGTCACTCTGGCCCAGGCCAGCCTAGGCAGCAGGACCTCATGAGGGACACAGACGAAAATCCACTGTGCTGGCTTTGCGGCTCCACCCCAAGCACCCCTGCATGTGCATATGCAGCTTCCTGCTTCCGGCTTCCTTGGATTCGCTTATCCCAGCACCTAGGGAGGATGTGTGACCACAGGGGTGGCCTCTGTGAAGGAGGCCTGGTGCGTGTCCCCCTTCTTGGACTTCCGGTCTCTAAGCCAGAATCTCCCCAGGCCAGGACAGACAGGACACCGTCAGCAGTTATGGCCTGTGTCCTGCTCACCGAGTGACCCTAGCCAAGGCCTCTCCTTAGAATACGGCAAGTCAGGGCTGCCACTGTCACTGTCAGGAAGGGCCTCGCCTGTTCTGACTCCGCAAACGAGGAACAGCCCAGGGCCATCTGCAAGGGCAGGGCCCCGCCCTCACCCCACCCAGGGCACTGGCCAGCTCTAGGAAGAAACAAGCCCTGCCCCTGGAGTATAAGCCACATGATGGGGTCCACTAGGAATCCAGGGAGGCCTTGAGGCCATCCCCAAGAGGCAGGCACCTTGCTAGCCAGGTGCATCAGGGCAGGTTGCCCCAAAACAAAAGCAAGGTTTCGGTCAGCAGCAGAAATGCCTGATTCTGCAGCCCCCTCTGTGCTTAGTGGCTGGCCATACACCTGCTGTCTTCCAGTGTCCCCTGCAAGCAGATGGGGAAAGCAGAAAGCCTCAGGGGCAGCCCTGGCTGGGCCCAGCTGAGTCTTAGCCAGGGTACCCCCTGCCATCCTGGCAGAAGCTGGAGATAGTGCTGAAGCCTAGCATAGTGCCTGGGCAAGGTAGTAATACTGACATACATTAAATTCAAATCATTAGGATCAGCTTATTGAGCATATAAATTCAAAGCCCTATTTCTTTCTGGCCTTTTAGGGTTCTCACTATGTAACTCAGGCTGGACTCAAACTTGCAATCTTCCAGTCTCAGCCACCATGCCCAGCCAAACTGAATCTATGAGTTTATAAAGTACTCTTTGTCACGTACCTTGTACTTGAATTGACAGCAAAGTCTCAGAAATCTCAAGAACTCAAATAGATTAAAATGTTCAAGGTGGTAAACTAAACCCCAAGTTACCTTAGATGCTTCACAAACCTGAACATGAAACATAGCTGTGTTCAGAGTTCACTCAGAAATGGTAAGGGCTCTGGCTCTCAGGGTTTCTGGCTCAGGAGGTCATGATCTTCTCCACCTTTTGTGGCTGACAGAAGCCACTTTCAGCCCAGGGACCTGGGGCCCTTGGTGCCAACTGTGTGGTGGCAACAGCAGAGCTCCAGCCGGCCCAGAGGGGCTCTGCGGGGGAGTGGGGTGCACCCAGAGGGGGTTCTGTTCTTTAGTTCAAAGACCTCAGACCCTGGGACGGGTGTAACGGAAGATAATGCTTTCTTCCGTTTGAATGACTGCAGGACTCTCAGGACACCCCGCACTGCTCTGGGGCCCTCTCCAGGGCTCTGCCCCACTAGGGGTCACCATCTGAGCCACTTGCCAGCAGCGAGGTAATGAGCTGGATGCCAGGAAAGCAGCCAGCCTCACCACACGCCCAGCCCCTCTGGAAACTGTGGGACAGCTGGCAGAAATTTGAGGAAGAGAAAGAAGGAAATGTGATTAGAAAGAACGACCAGAACTCCCTCGTGGGGAAGCCTCCAAAGAAGCAGGAACGGGGAACCGGCCCCACAGCCGTCCAGGAGCACGGGGTGGGTGGGGGCCAGCCCTGAGGTTTCTGCAGAAAGCTGCTAAGAACAGCAGGGGAGTGACGTGGGACCTGGCCGCTGGAGACTAAGTGACGAGGCATGCACTCGATCGCGCGAGGCAGCCCCGCTCTTCCTGGGGCCCCTGATACGAGCTCCTTGTCCTGTTTGCCTCCTGGCTTCTGCTGCCTCACCCTGCAACACCGAGGCGAGGAGGGAGATCCCGGATTCCGGACCCGTGGGATTTGCGACGTCCAGGTCATATGGCCTGGTACACAGGGCGTCTCTGCTTTAGACGTGCCTAAGTCACCAAGAGCAGCCGCACTGGGCACCCGTATGGGCCAGTGCCGCGCCCCGCCCAGTGTGCCAAGCGGGCAAGACGGCGGAAGTTGGCGTAGCAAGAGCGGGCGGGCTGTGGGCGGGCCTTCCGGAGCACTGGTGTGTCTTCCGGTCGAGCGCTAGGGGTCAGGGCGGCCTCTGGAAATGAAGGTGAGCCGTGGGCGGCTGGTCTGCCCCGCCTCCTCTGGTTACCTCGGCTTCCGCGCCTCCAGGTGGGCGCACCGGACGGCTAGGTTCTGCCAGGGTCCTGAAGGGCGAGAGGCGCGGGCGGCGCCGGGCGGGCGCGCGTGAGAGAGCCGGAGGGACGGCGCGCGGAGAGTGTGAGAGAACGCGCAAGTGTGAAGGTGGCGAGTGTGGGAGCGAGAAAGTGTGGATATCCGTGAACACGCGTGAGTGCAAGCCCGTGTGTGCGCGTGTGGGGCAGCAAGCGCGACTAGACCCGGGCCCGGAACCAGGGTGCTGTGAAAGGAGGCGGAGAGCGGGGCCGGCAGAGCGTGCAGTGAGCGTGAGTGGGGCGAGTGAGGCTCAAGTACTGGAATCCTGAGTGGAAGAGGCACGGACGGTGAGTGTGGTCAGTGTGCGTGCTGCTGGCCCCCAGCTCCCGGCCGGAGCGCACGGGCGAGGCCTGTGGGTGTCCCCGAGTGCGCGCGTTGGCCCCTAGAGCTTATGAGTGTAGCAAGCTGGGTCTCCCCCTCTGCACAGGGCTGGAGACTCCACGCTGAAGGGTGACTCGCCTGCCCCTTGCTTCGCAGGTCTCTATACTGAAGCCCAGAGAGGTCAAGGGACAGCAGGCTGGTGACAGAACTGGACCTTGCGCCATCTCATTGCAGTCCTGTTTCCACCGCGCCGTGAAATTGGTGTAGTGCTGTGGCCACACGCCCCAGTGTGGGGCAGGCTGCCTGCTGGGTCAGTCTCTACGTCCTTGAATGGGGTAACCATGTCCCGGGCTGTGGAGCACAACGTGGGCAAACACCAGGCCGGCGTGCAACGTACGGTCAATAAACATCGCCCGGGGTTGTGATGTCTGCCTCCTATTCCCCCTTTATTTCTGAGCATGCACACCTGGCAGCACAAGAACTCGTTGGCTGCAAAATGTGTGCTCAAGGGTGACCACAAACATGAGGACTATTCTACTTGCCATAAGAGCCACCTTTCTGGTATCAAAGTCAGCTAAGGGTTTGGGGGTATGGCTCAGTGATAGAGCCTGCCACACAGAATGTCCAGGCCCTAATGATACAAAAAAGACAATCAGGCACCCAACCGGTGGCCTCAGTGACAGATACCTAGGGCACATCTGTGGGTGCATCTGTCAGCATTCCCAGGAGTCAGCTGAAGGGGTAGAAACCAGTTCTTAGCAAAAATCAATGTCACTGAGGAGGGTTAGTTCCAGTCAGCTTCTTACCCTTGGGCACATGCTGGCTCTTTTTCTTTGTTTCTTTTTTTTTTTTTTTTTGGTACTAGGAATCTGAACTCAGGACCTCATGCTTGCCAGGCAGGCACAATTCCACTGAGCTATATTCCCAGCCCTGCTGGCTCATTTCTTACTGTGGGTCTGCATGAAATACATTTACATTTCATCAGCGCTGGTGAGACAGTCCACTAGCGCTATGGAACTCAGAGCTCCAGAAGAACAACAACAGTATGCTTTTCCTTGTTAGCTTGTTTGTTTATTTATTTTTTGTTTGTTTGGAGACAGGGTCTCACTACATAATTCAACCTGGCCTTGAACTCAATATATTGCCCAGGCTGGCCTCGAACTCAGCAATCCTGCCTCAACCTCCTGAGTGCTGGGATTTACAGGCATGTGCCACCATACCGGGTTTATTTTTGGTTCTGTAGTTCAACTGGCCCTGAACTTGGAGGGATCCTCCAACCAAGTGCCGGAATTACAGGTGTGTACCACCAGGCCCAGCATCACTGTTAAATTTGTTATGAAGCAGGTTCTGAGATATGGTTGGGCAATGTCACCCCCTCCACTTTCTGCCCAAAGGAGTGTTACTGGTATTTGGAGAAATCACACATTTTGATGCAAGAACAATGTGTGAGAGCCCAGGCACCAGCTACGTGAAGAGCTCAATGGAAAGTTAGCCTTCAAGTGGCGTGGGGGTGGCCACGGGAAGTGTGGCAGCCTGGACACCCCTCACACATCACACACTTCCCTGGCAGGTGGGCTGGAAAGATGGAACCCAGCACTCAGGAGCAGCCTGCATCCCAGAGCTTCATCCCATAGACAGACTGCGGGGCATGAGTGGTCAGTGGCAGCACTGGCCCTGGCCTTGTGCCTCATCTGGTTCTCTGGTGCCTCCCTGTCAGATACAGAAGCAGATAGGCCCACCATCCTCCTGCATGTGAATAGACATGCCTCTTCCACTTCCGTCTTTCTTCCTTGAGGTTGGAGACTTAGAGGTGTTAGATGGTGGAGTTCCAGGTGGGTGGATAGTGGCCTGCTGCAGAAGCAGACCACAGCAGGGGGTGGGCACCCAGCTCACCACCCCCAGCCCCAGTGGGTTACTCCTGGACCACTTCCCAGGAGGATCTGTCCTACTTGGTTTCTCATCACAGCTGTGACCCATGTCACTCCGGAGAGAGGAAGCCTGTCGTCATGGAAAGGGCTGAACAGTCTCAGCCTGGCCAGGCAAGCTGCTGGTGATTCTGGGCCACCTATTACCCACCCTGGGCCAGATTCCCACCCCGAGGGTGTGAGCCACGCAGCCCAAACCTGAAGTCACAGCAGGGGGGGTGCTGGGTGGCAGAGCTACTGCCCCTTGATTCAAATTCTGATGCTGGAGAGGGGCTGGTAAGGAGGACACTGGGCATGGAGGGCTGTGATCTGGCCTGGGTCTCACCCCTCAGGTTTGCTGTGGCTCTTAGAACAGTCACTGCCCTTGCCCAGGGCTCCATGCACAGCACATGATGCTGTTCTACCCACCTGTGTGTTCCTGTCCTAATTTCTAGCTCCTCAGGTTGAGGCTGTCCTATAACTTCCCAGAGCTTTGCACCTACCACTTCTCACGTGTGGGGGTGCTTTGGGAGCCAGGTCTTACCCAGGGAAATGACAGTGGAATGGGGTGACCTATGCCCCTCCAGGTGCCTGGCCAGGAGTCTAGGGTGGCCCTGGCTCTGGCGTCTCCTGACTGGGTTGACTAGGCCTGGCTGGGGCCCCTGGCCCGCTTTGGCCTGGGTTTCTAGTGTTCTCAGTAGTGCCTATGACTCTGCCTGCCTATGTTTGTGGTTGGTGGGCTCCACAGCTGGGCTGCCACTGAGTACCAGGGACATCAGACTACGTAACAAGCTCCCAGACACCTGATGTCCTGAAGGCTCAGAGGACACAGCCTGGCTATGTTGCCCAGCTGCTCTCAGAAAGTGCAAAGCAAAGAGGCGATGCCTAGAACCTAAAAATAAACTACAACAAATAGAAGTTCAGAGCAAGCCAGGCATGGTGGTGCACGCCCATAATCCCAGCTCTCAGGAGGCTGAGGGAGGATCATTGCAAGTTCAAGGCCAGCCTGGGCTACAAAGTGAGTTCTGGACCAACCTGAACTGCATAGTGAGACTCGGTCTGAAAAAGACAAAAAAGAAGTTCAGGGCAGCTGGACATGGTGTTGCATGTCTGTAATCCCAACACCATGGGAGGCCAAGGCAGAAGGATCACAAGTTTGAGCCCCGACCAGGCAATTTACCAATTTAAAAATAAAAGTAAATAAAAATAGCTGTGGATATTGCTCAATGCCAGTGCTATGTTCAAGCACCAGTGTGGAAGGGGCACTTCAGTGCTGAAAAACCAGAGTGCACATAAAAGAAGAAATAATCGGTAATTCTGATAGCCAGTTTATTGAATTTTTAGCTTCCACACATAGTTTTAGGGGTCTGGCAATTTGAACCTGGGTTGCTATACCACTGAACTACAACCCCAGCCCCAGCCCCTCCCCACTTTTTTGAGACAAGATCTTACTAAGTTAGCCAGACTGGCCTTGAACATGAGATCCTCCTGCCTCAGCCTCCTGAGTACCTGGCATAGCCTATATATCTTTTCATGTGGGTATACACATGCAAAAACAGGGCTATTCTGCATAAATGCAGTTTTGTGATGTGCATCAACTAGCATGGTTGTGAGCTGCAGTGCCCGTCTGTGTGCAGCATCGGGATATGTTAAGTCCCATGCATGGTTCCTGTGTGGGAGTCCCCAGCATGCAGCTGGAGAACACAAGGAGTACACTTTGGACGATGTGATGTACGTGACCAGACTGTTGTCAGCAAAGCTCTTCCCAGCTCAAATTACTCCTCAGCCTGAGAAGCATTGTCAGACCCTGGTACAGTCATCTCTCTGCCCTGTCCCATCTCTCTTCTTGGAGTGGTGTAACCCAGGCTGGCACTGAACTTACAATGATCCTCCTGTCTCAACCTCTCGAGTGCTGGGATTACAGGCGTGTGCCATCACACCCACTTGTTTTTTTATTCTTTTTTTTTTTTTTTTTTTTGCGGTACTGGGGATCGAACTCAGGACCCTGCGCTTGCTAGGCAAGCGCTTATTCCACTGAGCTATATCCCCAGCCCCTTTTTATTCTTGATTTGTAAATTTTCTTTTATACTACAGATAGATTGTCAGGTAGAAATCCATTGTCGGGTATGTTTCAAATATATTTTTTCTGACTTGTTATTTACTTTTAAATTTGCTGTTTGGTTTCCTAAGTGAAAAAAATTTTTTAGCTGGGTATAGTAGCCTGTAATCCCAGCACTTGGGAAGCTAAGGCAGGAGGACCACCAAAAGTTCCAGGCCAGCCTGGCTATATAGTGAGCTCAATGCCAGCCTAAACTACATAGTGAGACCTTGTCTCAAAAAACAGCAACAAAAATTTTACTTTTTGTTGCCCAGGCTGGCCTGGAACTCAGGATCAAGTGATTCTTCTGCCTCAGCCTCCTGTGTAGCTGACAGTACAGATGTGTGCTACTGTGCCTGGCTTTAAAAGTTTTACATTTTTATGTAGTAGACTTTGGCAGTATTTTCTTTCATAAACGTCTGCCATGCTGCTAACAGTTGGAAAAGCCTTCCCTACCCCAAGGTTATGTAAACAGGTCTTCACAGTTTTTTCTGGAACCTTCTGTGGCTCCATTGTTTTATACTTCACTGTGGCTGAGATTTCCTTGTGTTTGAGTGGAGCCAGCATTTTCCTAGATGGTGGGCTGTGGTCAGGGTAGCCTCGGCAGTTGGGGTGGCTCTGTAGCCAGTGGTAACAAAACTGCTTGGTACCTGTGAGGAGCTGCTGGTCTAGGCAGGGAGCCAAGCAGTGCTGGACATGACTCCAGCCACCAGGACTGGTGCAAGGCAGGGCTGGTTCTGGGGACCAAGACCTAGTCCTTGGGGCAAGCACCCAGACCCTACTAGGGCAAGTGCTGGCCTCCACAGTGGAGATACTGACCATACTGTGTGTCCCTGTGCCCAGCTGTCCATGTGTTCTGCTCTCCGCAGCTGCCTGGCCCAGGAAGTAGACCTTGCTGTGACCACCCACCATGCAGATGCTCCTCCCCATCCTCGGGCTCGCTCTGGCCTGGGGCTGTGTTCATGCTACCTTGTCAAAGTCAGATGCCAAAAAAGCTGCCTCAAAGACACTGCTGGAGAAGGTAGGGTTCCTGGGGATGTGAGATGACCTCCCTGCCACCCTTGTCTTCCATTGGCTGGGGTTCTGAGCCAGACCAACAGGAAGGCTGCTGAACAAGCTGCAGTTAGTTGGCAGGTGGGTGGCAGCTGGCCTGTGGAAGCCCTGGTGTCCAGCCACCAGCACTCTGAGCGGCCGCCCCTGGAGCCGTGTTCTGAGGGTGGCAGGCTGCTCAGTGGCACCCTCCTCCCCACGTGGCCCATCTCCTATGACACCTGCCATCTGCTGCTCCTGTGTCTGCAGTGTTGCTCCTCTGATACGAACTCGCAGCACAGCCCTGTGCTGTCCCTCTGGGGCCCCCAGGATTGTAAACTGGAGGGAGGGGCCCAGTCCAGCCGACCTTGGATCCCGTGCTACTAGCCAGGCTGGTGTCACAGGACCCTCCTGACTTGGGGCAGGGAACTGCACAGTGGGCATCTGTCTTTCACGGGCTCTGTGACATGAGGTCAGGAGGAGGCCAAGTTGGGGTGCTGTGCTGGGTCTTGGAATGTGCATGGAACGGCAAGTTGAGAACTTGGCTGAGGACGTCAGGAGCAGAGTCTGGGTAGGGAGGCAGGTTCACAGGGAGGGGCCAGTAGGGTTCACCAGCAGGGCTGCACAGGCCAGGTGTGTTCTCCACAGGTGCGACCTTCGGGGCACAGATTTTCTCTGAGTGGTCTGAGTGGGCCCTACAAAGGGTAGGCACAGAGGGCTGGGATGTAGCTCAGCAGCAGAGCGCTTGCTTGGTATGTGCAGACTTTGGGTTCTGTCCCCAGTACCAAAAAAGAGAATGAAGGGTGGGAGTGGGCACTGACAGCAGTTACTGTTTACCTATGCTGTTCTTTGGGACAGTCTCAGGGATTCTAAACACAGGAGTGGGTGCCCTCCCAGCCTGCCCTTCCTGGCCATTGGTGAGACCTAAAATCCCACCATGCTTGGTCTTCCATCTGCCAGATCTCCAGGCCATCCTCACCATGTTAACCCAGATACCAAGCTGAGGCAGAACCAACACATTCCATGCCATGTTGCACTCTCACATTCCACACCAAGCAGGCACACTGATGCCTTCCTCCCTTTCCTGCTGTTTCAGACACAGCTTTCAGATAAGCTCGTCCAAGATCGCAGTCTGGTGGTGACAGACCTCAAAGCCGAAGATGTGGTCCTCGAGCATCGCAGCTACTGCTCCTCGAAGGCACGGGAGAGGAACTTTGCTGGGGATGTTCTGGGCTACATCACTCCCGTGAGTCCAGCCCTCGGGGTGCAGGGGCCCTGAGGCTCCAGCGGGCTGCTCTCACCCATGGTGCTGGCTGCCTCCTTATGTGCTGACCTCCCTGGGCTGTGGCTGCTATGAGACTGCAGAGGGAGGTACTGCTGTAGAGATGCAGGGTGAAGGGTGCCAAGATTTCTCTGGGCCTTGCACCTCGTGGCTGCAGATAACCCTTGAGTCTAGAGGACTCTCAGGCCATGTGACCGTACTCAGGGTGGCGGCTCAGGGTGAGACTTAGGGAGATGAGTGTGATCATTCCTGGTGAAGGGGACAGGGCCACGATCCCAGGCTGGAGTGGCCATCCCAGTGGTTCTCTAACACGGAAGAAGGGCCCTCTGGGCAAGGGCTGATCTCTGCCCAGGCCGAGCACTGTCAACACTGGCCAGCTGGCCCAGGCATGCATGTGCTGGGTAGCCAGGATGCGATACGGTGACAAAGCAGAGATTCACTCATCTGCTCTGTCTGCTGCCTCCCCTGCCAGTGGAACAGCCATGGCTATGATGTGGCCAAGGTCTTCGGGAGCAAGTTCACTCAGATCTCACCCGTCTGGCTACAGTTAAAGAGGCGTGGCCGGGAGATGTTCGAGATCACAGGTCTCCATGATGTGGACCAAGGTGCTCACCCTTCCTCCTGTCTGCCTGTTCTTCCACTGAGAAGAGTGTACGTCTGTGAGTGTGGAAGTGGGTGTGTGATGCTGGGATGACTATTGAGAGTGTGTGACTGAGAGTATATTGAGTGTGACAGCAGGTATGTCTCTGGGTGTGAGTGTAACTGTGATGAATGTGGCTTATACCCTCAGCAGCACACAGCCCGGTGTGCACACCATGAGGGCTACCAGGTGAGCAGAGCAGGATGGGCTGGGTGGAAGTGCCAGCACTGGGGTTCCTCTGTGGACCCATTCAGCTCTGAGGCTCTGGGGCCCGTGTGGCAGGACTTCCCTTGTACGTAGAGTGTGATGCAGGCCTGAGCAGTGAAAGGTGCAGGTCTTGGTGCCCCCTCCTCTGACCCTCCTTAGCAGGTTCTTCTACTCAGTCCAGGGAGGACACTGTGCTGCTGACGTATCCTGTCAGTGTGGAGGGTATGGGATTGAGCCTCACATCAGTGCACTTTGAAGTTCAGAGATGAGGAGTGATTTCCTGATGCTGTGAGAACTGTGGGGAGAGGACAGTTGGTCAGGAAATACCTGGTACATGCTGGCTGCCCTCAGCTGAAAGAAACAGCCCTGGGATGGCGCAAGGTCCTGGACGGAGGTGGGGGTGGGGGTGGGGATTCTCCCTCCAACCTCCTCTCCCCTTGGGCTGAGGTCCACTTGCACGTTGATGCCTACTGTTTTGATGGTTTTCCTCCCTGGATAAGCTGGATCTCCTGGCTGGGCGCCCGGTCCAACACTAACTGTCCCCCTATACCCCACAGGCTGGATGCGAGCTGTGAAGAAGCATGCCAAGGGCCTGCACATAGGTAAGTCCCACAGATCTGAGAGCCATCAGGGAGCGGCTGCAGCCACACTGCAGGTAGCACTGCCTGCTGGAGTGGACAGGGCCATGAGGCTCTCATAGGTTCCTGCAGGCCCATCCACAGTGCTCAAGTGCAGGACCCTCCCCGACACCTCTGACTGAGACTGGCCCCAGTGTGATGTGCACAGGCCGTGGCCACCAGGGCCCCAGTTGTGCTCTCCTTCCCGGTTCTTCCTTTACCATCTAGCAAGCACTTCAGAGCTCCCTGGGGCTTGCCCTAGGCCAGGCCTGACAGTGAGGCTGGCCCTTCCTAGCAGAGTGCATGTATCCGCACTGCAGTGAGATCCTGGGCAGCAGTGAGCATGTGGTCACAGGCGGAGATGGGACTGAGACTCAGTCTGCCCCCAGCTGAGCACTCTCCCTGGGAGTTCAACATCTGGGCCAGGACTCAGGAGCGAGTAGGGCTGCTCTGGGCAGATGGAAGGTAGAGCTGCTATGGACAGACTGTGAGCAGCCAGGAGCCAGCTGCTCAGGGGTCTAGCCAGCTCCCTAGAAACCTGGTGAGGGGGTAAGGGTGTCAGCAGTACTTGCTCTTTCCCTGATAGTTCCCTGCCTTCCCAGGTTGCACTGATGTGGGCGACCATGCTGGACCTGTAGCTGTCTTGGGTGGCATCCCCATCCATCTTTGTTCTTATTCAACTCTGGGAACCAAGGGGACACCTTTTGGGGGCCAACAAGCAGAGGGTAATTTGGGGTTTCTCTGTCACAACCTCTGTGTGTCCATGCCCCCCCGCAGTGCCTCGTCTTCTGTTTGAGGATTGGACTTACGATGATTTCCGGAACGTCTTAGACAGTGAGGATGAGATAGAAGAGCTCAGCAAGACTGTGGTCCAGGTGGCAAAGGTGAGACCTCTAGGTGTCTTGGCCTTTGAATGTAGGTGGGGCTCCTCAGCACAACCACCAGATTCTGCCTCCCTAGACAGGGCCTGTCCCTCCCTCTAGGATACCCCCTTCCTCTCCACATCTCGCTGGGACTCTCCCAGGGCCTTGCTAGCTCCTCTTGCCTGGCTTTCTGTGGTTTTTGTTGTTGTTGTTTTTTGTTTTGCCTTTTTGAGACAGGCAATGCAGGCTATGCAGTTCAGGCTGGCCTTCAGCTCACTTTGTAGCCCAGGCTGGTCTCGAACTCGCAATGATCCTCCTGCCTCAGCCTTCCAAGTGCTGGCATTACAGGCGTGCGCCACCATGCCCAGCTGGCTTTCTTTTCTTTTTTTTTTTTGAGACAGGATCTCCCTGTGCAGTTCAGGCTGGCCTTGAGCTCACTTTGTAGCCCAGGCTGGTCTCAAACTTTCAAGGATCCTTCTGCCTCAGCCACCCAAATGCTGGGATTACAGGTGTGTGCCACCACATCTGGCTTTGCCTGGCTTTCTTCCTGGACACCTTCTGGCCAAGCCCATGTCTTCCATTTGAGGACAGTGCCGACCCAGGTCAGGCTGCCACATGCTCCATCTTGACCCCAGAGGTTATCTGGGAATCGCAAGAGTGGGTGACTTGTGTCTTTGGCCAGAGCTCTGCTGCCCTCCTTGGAGAGGCACATCCCTGCAGCTGCCTGCAGCTTGGCCTGCGGGGGTGGCAGAACTTGAGCAGGTGAATGTATGGGTATGGCCCTGCTGCCCCTCCAGAGGGGTTTGGGGCAGCACCACAGGGTTGTGACCTTGCCAGCGAGGTAGGGCAGTGACTCAATGTGTGTCTTTCTTCCTGTACCTCCTGGGTCCCTGTTGCTTCTCACCTGCTGCCATTTCTTTCAGAACCAACATTTTGATGGCTTCGTGGTGGAGGTTTGGAGCCAACTGCTGAGCCAGAAGCACATGTGAGTGGGGTGGCAGGTGGCAGCATATGGCCCTTGCTGGCTCCAGAGTTGGCAGGGGCCAGAGGAGGGAGCATGGCATATCGTTAGGAGCAGAATCAACAAAAAGTATGTTTATCATTATGCAAAGAGATTTATTAGGGAGCTTAGAGAGTAGGAGGCAGGGGCGTCCACATGGCCATCTGCGCACTGGAAAGCCAAAGGACCTAGGAGCTAATCAGCCCACAATGGGAACCTCAGTACAAGAGGGACAAGGACATCGCACCAGCCCAAGGTTGAAGGGTTAGACACTCCCTGGAGAGCCGCTGGGCGAGTCTACATCAGAGCTGGGGAAATGGAGACTGAAGTGCGAAGGCAGTGGCAGCAAAAGACGTGCTGGCTCGAGCAGGATGGAACTCCTGTCAGAAGTGTACCGGCTTTCTCTTCTTTCTCTTCATTATTCTGGCCAGGCTATAAGCCTATTGGTTGGTTCTCCCTGCAACTGGGGTGGTTTTTCCCCATCAGTTTGCTGGCCTGCGTACCAGTCTTAGCCCTCACAGACACATGCAGAACTGCACTGACCTCATTTGCCCAGCGTTTTTTTTTTTTTTTTGTGGTACTGAGGATTGAACTCAGGTTGGCAGGCAGGCACTTATTCCACTGACCTATATCCCCAGCCCCCGGCACTTGTTTCTAAACCTAGTCACATCGACAGTCATGTTTAGCAGTCAGAAAGGGAGAGCGGGTGTCCAGGAGGGCTTTCTGCCTCCGGTCTCTGGTGGGAATGGGATGCCAGCAGCGGAGACCAACTCAGAGGAGCCCTAAGTGGCCACATCTCTGTTCTAGTCTCAAGGCCCTCTGGGTGGTAAAGGGAGCAGAGGATTCTGCCCCATAAGGATTCAGCAGGAAGAGGGTGGTTCCGATGATGTGACCAAGGGCCAAACACAGCAGAAATCCTCACTGAGTACACAAGAGCCCACTTGGAATGTTAACATGAGCTTAGCTGCCAGGCATAGTGGTGCACACCTGTAATCCCAGCATTTGTGAGGCTGAGGCAGGAGGATTGTAAGTTTGAGCCCACTCAGGCAGCTTACCAAGACTCAAAATTAAAAATTTTAAAAGGGGTGGGGGCTGGGGATATAGCTTGGTGCAAAGACATTGGTTTCAAACTGAGAAGAGGCCAGCCGGATGCAGTGAGGACCTGATGTGTGACAGTCCAGCATTCTCTGGGAAAGGGCCATCCAGGCCCCAGGTGTTGCCATAGTCCCTGAGAAGAAGCCATCCAACACCCTTGTGTCACCTTGCTGCTTTGATGAGAGACTTTAATGCCCATACCCTGGCAAGGTGACCAGGGGTGCTGGAATGTACCCACAGCTCCTGCAGGTCTACAACAGCTCAGGACTGGCCAGAACCCTGAGCAAAGGCCTCTCTCTGGTCCTGCTCAGCAGCCACCTGGCTGGCAAGATGCCACAGGGAAGGTTCTGCCCTGGCCAGGGCTCTTGCCGCCTTGATGCCTTCAGAAGAGGCTGGTACATGGGGTCGGGGATGTAGCTTAGTGGCACAGTGCCAGCCTGGCAAATGTGAGGTCATGAGTTCCATTCCCGGTACCAAAAAAAAAAAAAAAAGACTAAGGAAAGAGGCTGGTATAGCCCATGGTAGGAACTTGCATGGCAGAGGCCTGCAGTCTACTATCTGACGCAGCAACCTCCAGAGAAGCACAGGTTCCAAAGTCAGCTGTCCTCCCTTTCCTTTCCTGCCTGAGGGAATTCTAGTGGCGCATAAAGCCCACCTCAAGCTTGGAGGCACTGTTGTGCCTTGTCAGCCTGCAGGCACCCTTGGGTTCCCCTGGCATCCTCACCAACTGCTGTGCTGCCACTGCTGCAGGCAGAAGACCTGCAGGGCTCAGCTGTGCCGCCAGGAGGCAGCAGCTCCACACAGATCTGCACTGCTGTACTCAAGAGTTCAGTGGGGGTGGAGACCCAGGGCAGGAATGAAAGATGTTCCAGGCTTCCCTCTGCAGGCCTGAAGGTGGACCCCACTGTGTCCTTGGGAGGCCAGGTAAGGGGGGTGAGTGGGGAGGATGAGGGGAGATGAGGGGGCACACCACAGTAGGTGAGAGGATCCCTGGGTTGTGGGAGGCTCGTACCCACTTGCACAGCCTTGCCAGGCACTGGGCCCTCCTCTGCTGACCTTGAGGCCCCTATGAAGGAGGTCACTCACAGGAGACACTTCCAGCTCCCACCCTTCCCTCTTGGAATTCTCTATTGACTGTGCTTTGTCGTAACTCATTTCCATTTCAGAGCATTAAGTGGGCAGTGAGACACAGCTTCATCGTGTCTGGGCCCTGACAGGTCATTAGTATCAGAGCAGGAGGCCGGGGAAATCACAGTGCCCAGCCATGGGAGGGGGCTGCAGTGGGGGGTGGGGGTGGGAAGAGCCACTCAGTCCTTCATGTCAGGAGGGCTCACAGGGCTACTGACCTGGAGGTTCCTTGTGCATTCTGTGCCTGGCAGCCTCCCAGGATGAGGGAGGTGGCTGTTCTGGTCTTCGTCTCCTGCCCCACCTGTCGCCTTGTGGGCATCAAACCTGGTTCAGAACTGCCAAGTTGGCCTGCTAAGGCCGTGATTGGCAGGCTCATACAGGCATGTGGTGGTTGGCTGTGTTTTCATGACACGTGGGCTTGGGGAGCCAGCCAGCTTCTCTCAGGGAGGTGTCCAGGAGCCATCTCCCCTAGCTCTGCCAATTTTGCTCCAGAGCGCCATGGGACCAGGGTATCTGTCCTTGTGCAGTGACCCGTGGGCACTGCAAGAAGGGCTGTGTGGGCAGCCTAGGGAACATGCTGGTGTCAGGTCCTTACCTGGGCCCTTGAGTTCCCCAGGGCTCCCACAAGAGTCCCCTGGGGAAAAGGATGAGACCCTTCTCCCCATGAGGTCTCAGCAGTGGGGGATGCTCTGGTAGCGGCCACTGGCCTCAGCTGGTCCTAGCTAGAGGCCTTCCTCCATTCACAGTGCTGAGGAAGTCCAGGGTCTCCACCAACAAATACCAAATCCTAGGGGAATCCCTGCCCAAACCCAGCAGAGTGAGGGTGCCAGCTGTGCCAGGTCACTGAGGCTGACAGTTAGCATAGTAGGCTTTGGAAGGAGGCTGCAGGCCCTGAGGTATCATCCCCTTAGCTACTCCAGAGCCTGCTCTTGGGGAAGATCAGGCCTGTCTGTCCTGCCAGCTCCCACTTAGACTCACCCCAGCATTTGAGGCCCAGGGTTAGCTCAGTAGGTTCTTGTCACACAGCTGCCTGCTAGGCACATGGCAGGGCAAATTTGTCCAGAGGGTCTGTTGGCAAGGCTTGGAAGGGACATTGCTGCTACCATCCCACTGGAGTGGCTTCTGATGGTCAATGTGCCCAGAGTGGCTGGGGGTGGGTCTAGGCCTGTCTTCATCGAAGGTTAGCTCCACGCCATGCCCTAAGGGCTGATTACTACTGATTATAGCTGTCCCTTGCTAAGTGACGTTGGTCCTCTTTCAGCATTTGAGTCTGGTGTGTTTTGGGAACACTTGTAGATAGCACAAAGGCCCCAGCCTTAGGGGCCAGCAGCAAGCCTTCTAGGGGTCTCTCCCTCTCTGGTCCCCCATTTGCTGGCCCCTGCATACCTGGTGGCCAGCCTAGGGGCTCAGCTCCTCCTTCTGAAGGCTACCTGGCTAGCTTTCAGAGTACCCCATGGCATTTCACAGCCTGAGACTGACCAGGCCACCCTTAGATCAGTGTACCGGGCCCACCTTGGGATTTGGACCTTGGGCTGTATGGTCATTTGGGGCCCTTTCTCTGACCGCATTTGGATGCAGTGTGGACATCTGCTCTGGAGACCTGAGTGGGGGGAAAGGCATGGAGAACGGTTCTGTACAGGCCCCAGGTGGGGAAGAGCCACCTCTCTCAGCTTCCTTCATGGGTCCACACTGCTCCCCATCCTGAGGGCCATGTCTACAGTGGGCTGGAAATTCCCCATGGAGGATCTGACTGCCCTGTTGAGGGGCCATCAGACAAGAAAGTCCCAAAGTCCAACCCATCCTGTCCCAAGGCAATGAGTTTTTGGACCCCTGGGTTCCCTGGACTGATCCTACCTCTTGGTTCTTGCAGGGGCCTCATCCACATGCTCACCCATGTGGCCGAAGCACTGCACCAGGCCCGACTGCTGGCCATCCTGGTCATCCCTCCCGCTGTCACCCCGGGGTAAGTGCCTTCCTGTCCCAGGGTGGGGAGCAGCCAGTGCAGGGTTCCATCAAGGGCCAGCCCTTCTTAGTCTGCACCATTGACCCACCCATCTGTGTGGATGCCAGTCACTGCCTTGTAGGGCGAGAGAGGAGGATACTTCCTGCTGGCTTTGGCACTCCTTCCTGACACTTGTCAGTGGTAGAAGGCTGTGTCCTGCACTGCTGGTGAACTTGGAGGCCATTGAGGAATTTCTCAATTTGAGAATGGGTGGGTTCTGGACTTGTTTCCCTCAATCTCAGACCCTGGAGCTCCCAGAGACTTGGTGCTTTAGGCCAAGTCTACAGCTACTGTACCCTGCCTGGAGTTAAGCCAAGCAGGGCAGGGTTGTGGGGCTGCTGGTCGTGCCAGCCTGTGTGCCGGGTGCAGACTACCCTCCCCAGCTCTGTGAGGTGGCTCTTCCGGTAGGTATGATCTGGGCACACCTGCAGGAGATAGGGGTGCTTGTGGCTCACAATAGCCAGGTAGGGGTACAGGGGCTCTGGCACATTGGGCAGGGGTCCTGGGTCTTCACACAGCCCACCAGTTTCCAAGGAGCAGACCTGCTTACCAGCCCTAGCCCTCAGCCAGACTCTCCATCACCCCTGCAGCCTGCAGCTCATTAGGGGATGGGGTTGGACATGCCCCCCAGGGCCTAGGTGAGGCTTGACCATAGGCTGAGTGAGTCACATAGCAAAGCACTCTGTGCTCAAGGAGAGGCTGCATTATGCTCAGGCAGCTGAAACAGATGCTGGTGGCTGCCTGCCCACCCCATGCCCTACCACCAGTGCCACCAACCACCATCTACCACAGGCCAGAGTCAGGCCACCTTGAGATGGGTCCCCACCTTGGCCTCCAGAGTACTGTGAGCCCTGTGTGACTTTCTCCCTGTGGCTCCCTGTCCTTGGCTGCCTGTAGACTGCAGCTGATCAGCTGTAGACCAAGTTAGGCCATGGTCTGGCTGGTTGCTCCCGTGGACCCCACCCCAGAGGTGAGCCTGGAGGCCACATGTTCCCATGTATATTTGTGCATGCAGCACCTGCATGATAGGTCAGTGGGGCTCTGTGTTCCATATGTCTTTGGTTTGGGATCAGCATTGTGCAGAGTTGTAACTTACGTGCCTTTTGCTAAGCCCTGGAGGACACTATCCCAGCCGACCCTCAGCAGCCCCCTCAGACCTAACTCTGTCCCCACTTCTCCTCTGAGCTGATCCTCCAAGTGCTGCATGAGAAGAGGCCAGCTCCGCCTTGGGGCTTTCCAGGCCAGGTCTGCTCCAGTAGCCTGGCAACCCCACCCTTGCCAGGGAACGGGACCCACATCCAGGGCTTGGGGTGCTGCAGGACTTTCCCCAGGCTGCGTCCTTTCTTTCTTTGACCTGAGACCCTCAGAACATCTGGCCTGTGTTCCCGGGAACACAGGAACACATCTTGGAGGCCTAGTGTTTGTCTTTCTTGTCCCCTTGCTGAAGTCCAAGAAAGGCCTCAGTGCCTTGCCCAGTGGGGCAGACCCTTGGTCGACTTGGTGTTGGTGGCCCATGGCTCTGCTTTCCTGGGGACACTTCTGGAGTAAGGGTCTGTCTCTTTGGTGGTTGCACAGTGGTGCATGGTACTGACCTTGCCCCCAACATGGCATGTCCCCGAGGCTGTTTCTCCTTTGTACCCGTTGTGCTCTGCTGAGGTGTGGCCTCAGAGGCTCAGGTGTTACCACGTGTATCTGGGTACTGAGCTCCTGGTTCCAAAAATGTCCTGGAATGCAGTCTGTAACCACAGGAGGCAGTTAGGAGAGTTTTTATTGGAAATAAGACTAGCTCGTGGCAGCACGTGATGGCCTGTAATCCCAGCACTCGGGAGGCTGAGGCAGGATTGTTGCAAGTTTAAGACCAGCCTGGGCTACAAAGTGAGCTCAAGGCCAGCCTAGACTGCATAGCAAGATCCTGTCTCAAAAAGACAAAAAAAAAACAAAAAAAAACACAGCTCATGGATTTCAGGAAGGCTCCCAAGGGGGCGGCCACAGGGCCCCCTCCGTCCAGAGCTGCTATGATTACAGACAAGCAGAGCCCCCCACAGCACCAGAGGGGAGGTAGAGAGCACAGGAGTCGCTCAGTTGTTTAGTAGCCCTCTGTCAGAGTGGCTCTGTGGGTTCAAAATGACCAGTTAGAACTCTGGCTCCCTAATGTAGTTCTTCAACATGTGGGATTTAAGGGAAATGGATTTTAGAAAACCTGGTTACTTTGTGTTTTAAGTTCCTCAGAACTCAGGAGCTCAGTAGGGAATGGCTGCATCCCTAGTGGCCTGCGAAAGTTCATCCTGGGTCCTCCAGTCCTTACTCACTCTGTTCTTGTCTCAGCTCCTGTCATTGTAGCTGGTCACCCAGTTCTCAGGCTCTTCCCATGGCTGCCTCACTCATAATCTGACTAAGCAGACTATTTTTACATTCTCCCCCTTGAAGAAGTACTTCTCTGCTTTTAGGAGAGCCAAGAGAAGGCCATATCTGGCTGCTTTGAGTTGAGAAGGGCTGATGCAGGGAGAGATGGTTGTCTAGGATTTGGGGGCCTTGCCCCACCCTTACTATGGTCTGCCTTGTGTCGGAGCCTTGGCGCCCAGTTGACAGGCAGTGTCCTGAGGAGGACTGAGGCATGTACCTATAATCCCAGTGCTCACTGGGATCCCACTGCTGCCCTCCCTGTGCTCATTGCCCTGAACCATGGCCTTTAGGGGACAGTGAAAGGGACAGGAGCCCCTCTGAATGTGGTGCCCACATCGGCCATCACTGCGATGTGTTCAAGGAGTAACCAGTCCATAGCAGTGAGGTCTGCAAACCTTCAAGGGCATGCCCAAGGGGCAGTGCCAGTGGGAGCTACAGGAGGCCCTTGGGCCAGGTGGGCAGTGCTCCTGCCCTTCCACTGCGCAGCTGGTGTGGCCTTGCCTGTCCTCAGTCTCTCTGCCACACTGGTCCCCTGGAGCTGTCTCCCTTCCTGTGTGGGCAGGCAAGGTGTTGGGGACCACATGCCTCGGAGCTTCATGTGCAGGGGACATGAGATAGGACTGGAGGAGCTAGCAGACCCAAGTGAGCATCCCACAGGGGCAGGTTTTCCCCGGGGTCCCCGTTCCAGACTCTGGTCTCTTTCTGTGCAGCTGCCAGGGGGCTTGTGGAGCCAGCCACTGATGCCAATCCTGGCACACAGAGCAACTCTGTCTGAGGTCAGCTTTGGGTCCCTGGGATGCTGGCACCTGGGTCTTGGTCTGCATGGGAACACTGAGCAGCCTGGCACTCCCTACCTAGGGAGGGGGTTTCTGTCCCCTCCCACAGCACCAGAGGGGAGGTAGAGAGTCTGGCAGGGGCGCTGTGGGTGGGGCACCTGCAAAGCTGGGGCAGACAGGTAGTGGTGACAGGCCTGGGCAAGGTGCTGTGCACCCTGGTATCTGTGGGCAGGAGGTGCTTCCGTGAGAGCCCACCGTCCTGGAGCTTGGCTGAGTTGTAGGGTTTGCTATGAGACCCACCTCTGTCCTGCAGAGCCTTGGGAGAGCAGAGCTGAGTCTTAGGGTTCACTGTTAGACCCTCTGCTGCCCCCAGAGCCTTCACAGGACAGGGAGAGCAGGTTGCTGTGCTTGGCCTCAGCCCCACCCTGAGTCCTGAGTGTGGCCGCAGACAAGCAGCAGGTACCATCTCCAGGCACAGTGGGCGGGGCCCTGGGGCAGCAGACCAGCATGTCCTGACCCAGCCATATGTCTCATCCCAGGACTGACCGGCTAGGGACGTTCACGCACAAGGAGTTTGAGCAGCTAGCTCCGGCACTGGACGGCTTCAGCCTTATGACCTACGACTACTCCACCTCGCAGCAGTGAGTGCATGGGCGCTTCAGGGAGAGAGCTCCCCGCACGCTGCAGTCTGCGCCCTGGCCTCTAGCCAGACAGCCCTACCCAGGGCTCTGCAGCTCCCAGTGCAGGGAGCTGATGGTACCCTTCCTGGCCTGTGCCCAGGAGAGGAGGTTGTGTGGGAACCCTTCCTGGGGGCCCCCTGCATTGCTAGGGGCCACACACTCATCTCACTGCTGCCCCGTCAGGCCATGGCCACCCTGCTGCCAAGGAGCATGGGAAGCAGATGCAGCAGGCATCTGGCAGGAAGGACAGGAGGCCATGTGTCTACTGAGCCTTTCCCACTCGAGTCTCGGACACCTGCCTGCCAGTGCACAGTGGGGAGGCTACAAACAAGTGCCCAGCAGAAAACTCTAGGAGCCATCCACTCCCAGTTCTTCCCAGGCCATGAGAGGTGTCAGCTGCAGCCCAGGAGGATCATGCCCCAGGTGGCGGCCCCGTGGAACTGACCTGCCTGTTGCCGAAACCCATTGCCTGTCATCCCTGCAGGCCTGGCCCCAACGCACCACTCTCATGGATTCGAGCTTGTGTCCAGGTGCTGGACCCCAAGTCTAGGTGGCGGAGCAAGATTTTTCTGGGGCTGAACTTCTACGGCATGGACTATGCAGCCTCCAAGGATGCCCGTGAGCCCGTCATTGGGGCCAGGTGAGCCTAGGGTCCTCTTATCATGCTTCAATGTCAGCATCCTTGTTGCTTGGCTGGTGAGGGCGGAGGCCCTAGATTCCTGGGGTCATGGGATTCCTCGGGAGGTAGCCTCGGTCCTGTGCCAGTGCCACCTCACCTTAGCCCCAACTCAGGCACTGTAGTCTCCACAGCATGGCACAGAAGCCTAGGGCTATAGTTGGTGCTATCCCCAAGCAGGGATGCTGCATAGGTCCTAGGAGTGTGCTGAAAGCTGGACATGTGCAGCTGTTGAGCTCACGTGTGGCCAGCTGGCATTTCCTTCAGGTGCTGGCAGTTTGTGGCTGTGCCTGGCCAGGACCCGTTACTTCTGCAAGTCATGTCCTCCTGAGGGGCTGCTGAACAATTCATTGCTGTGAAGTTCTTCTGTGACTGTGCCTGGCTGTGCTCTGCTGTGGCAGAGACCACGGTTCTCCCTGTTCTTTGTGTGCACCCTTTGCCCACCTGTCACTCTGCCACTGCTAGGCTCAGGGCTGATCACTGGGGCTTGGTTCCATCATGATCAGGATATCCTGAGCCCAGTCTGCATGCTCATGCTTTTTATTGGAGCAGAAGCCTGTGGGTAGACTCTGTAACTCTCTCATCCGCCCTCCTATTGCCACAGCTCCTGGAACTCTGTCCACTTTCAGGCTTTCTGTCTCGCCATGGCTGCTTTTATTTTGCAACTCACCATTTCTCTTGCCTGATCCACTTTGCCACAGTCTGTCCAGTGCTCTTCCATCGCACAGGCAGCAGGTCTCACAGCTCGAGTTCTATTTTGGGTTTTGTTTTTCATCTTCCACGTCTCTGCTGAAGCCTTACACTTGTAGGACTCCATTGCTTACTGTCCACATCTGCCAGTCCTGAGGCTGGGTCTACTCTGGTCAGCCCTCTGCTTGGCTATTTTCCTAGGCTGTAGGCCAGTGCTATAGGCTCCCATGCCACGTGGTGTGGGTTTTACCTTGGGGCACAGGGTATGTTACGTTTCAGCAAACCCTCCATCCGTGTTCTGGGCACAGTGAAGTCACCTAGAAGTGCGTCAGTGACCACTTTCCTGGTGGTCTACTCCTGGAGAGTGGGGTACAGAGACTAAGTTGGGCTGCCACTGCCTTGTAAGTCCCTGTGGGTTTCCTGGGCAGGGGAGCAGAAGCTGCCCTGTCTGCCTTGTGCTGAAGGCCAGTGTTCTGGTAGGGACAGAGCCAACCTCGCACTTGGCTGGACCTGTGGTTCTGGAGGAGCAGCAGTTGGCGGTCAGAAGGAGAGTTGGGGCACACCTCTCTCCTGACTCTGCTGATCAGGGCCGCCCCTCACTAGGGAGGCCCTCCACTAGGAATATCAGGGTAGTCTGTGTTCCCAGCCATGGTGGGGAGTGGTGGTCTCATTCCCCTCCATGTCCGCATGGCTGGTTCAGGGGTCTGAGCTCCTGCAGAGGCCTGACCTAACCACCTTCTCCTGGACTCTGGCTCTGAGATCAGCTGTGCAGACAGGGCAGGCCGGGCCTGAGAAGGGGGCTAGCGTGGTACCTGAGGCCTTGGTGGGTGGGAGGCCAGCCTGGGGCTGCATGGTGAGCTTGGAGATGTGGGGCACCAGAAGGGCCCCTTGAGAAGCTGGTGCTGGGGTAGAACATGGGTCCTTCCTGGATACTAGCTGTCCTATCCCTGCTGCAGGGTTGAGATGCTCAGTACCTGGCCTCCCAGCCCCCATCTGTCCTCCCTACCCACTGCTGCCCAGTGTGGTGGGTACAGTGCCCCTTCTCCAGCCATCCTAACACTGGAACTCCTGGGAAGACTCTGGAAGCTTGCTGGCATCCCTTGTGACCCCTGGCTCGGGAGCAGCGGCTGGGGTAGCCTGTAGCACTGGGGCTCCCCACATAGGTCCTGGCACCCTAAGAAGTGTGGGCAATAGGAGCAGGAGGTGACTTCCCTGGCTGCAGAGGGAAGTCTGCCAGCCCCAGGCTGGATTCCATGAGGGAGCTGAGGCGCTGGCCTGGGGCTGCTGTGCGTCTCCAACACTCCATCAGCTAGAGTTCTTGCCCTGGCATCCTGGAGTCAGAGGCAGAGCTGTTGCAAGGCTAGTCCCTCCAGACCCCTCCCCTTGCCTTGCAGATGATGTCTTCTCTTATGTCTTTGTGGGTCTTCCTGTGTCTCAGTCTACTTCAGTTCTTTGTTTTGGTGCTAGAGATTGAACCTAGGGCCTTGGTGTGCTGAGGCTGTGCTCTTCCCTGACTCCTTAGGAGGACAGTCCCTAGCCTCGTTACAACTTGGTCGCCTCTCTAGACATTGCCTTGCCAAATAGGGCTACATCCCAAGTTACTAGGGATTAGGCCTCCCACCTATAAGTTTGGGGACACCCTGGGGGTGACACAACAGTGCTGAGGGATGTCAGCAGGAGTGGAGGATGGTTGCCTCCAGCACTGTTGCCTGAGCTGCAAACTCAGGCACCCAGCCCATCAGATCTCAAACGCATCAGTGGCCTACAGATGCCAGAGCACCACCCTCAGCTGTTCTGCAAGGGCCTGGGGGCCTAGGGGTATGGAGCCAGAGCAAACCTGTGCACACGTGTGTCTGTGCACACAGCCATGTAGACACTGCCCTTGGGCCTCCTGGCCTCGCTGGAGTTGGAGTTCTGAGTTCGCCCAATAGGGAGAGGAAGTGCTATCCCTCCTGGCCAGCTTCCTCCCTTCCTGAAACATTCCGTGCCCAGGCCCCTGGGCCTGTGTGGCACAGGGGAACAATGTGAGCACTGGAAAAGCCTGGACATGTGGTGGCCCCTGCTCAGCTTGGCCTTCCTGAGTCGGGGCAGCATCATGGACACCCACTCTGTGGGGCTCCTCCTGTGAGAACTGAGACTGTATGTCTGTCCTCAAGCCCCAGTGGCCCTCCCTGTCCTGGTGATGTCCAGCCCTATCCCGTGGAGCAGCCACCCATGCCCTCCCCTCTGGCCCCTGTGGTCTTGCCCTAGTTGGTCGTGCCCCTTCAGAGGCACAGGGCTGAATGGGCCTCCTGTCTGGGGTGCCCTGTGGGGCCACTAAAGCTGGAGCCTATTGTCCCCTCCTTGTTCTGGAGGCTCATCTGTTCTCATGCCAGAGCCTGCTGATCTCATCCCAGGTGACCAAGTGGCCTAGCCAGGTGTGGTGATGTACATCTATAATCCCAGAATTCAGGCAGTTGAGGCGGGGATTGCCATGAGTTAAAGGCCAGTCTGACCTACAAAATGAGCTAAACAACTCAAAATGGCCTATGTCAGCTCTTTCCTAAGTTCTTCACCTTCTGCTATTGGCCCCAGGCTCTTGTCACTTACTGTAGTCCTTGTGGCCCAGGTATAACAGGGAGCCACCCCCGCCTACCTTGCAACCCCAGGCTCACCATTGTGCACCTACAGGCTCCTGGCCCTCTGTCCCAAGGAGTAGGAGAGGATGTGGTGGGTTCAGTTGCCACACTGCTGCTGGATCCCATGGCTCAGACAACCCAAGTGGAGCTACAGCAGTGGTAAGGAACCTATGGCACCCATGCCCAAGTGGGCTGTTGGCATTGTTGAAAGCTCCAAAAGGTTCGCCATTACGGGGCCCCATTGAGCTCAGCACAGTTACCACCCGCCTCACCCGTGGGCCCCTCGCCTGCCGGCAGCCCGGTCCTTAGCAGCCGGCCCATTTCAGCTACAGCGCCTCCTTGTGCAGCTGCCCACCACCCTGCAGCGGAGGACATGGGTGGCTGGAGCCGGCGAGGCAGCAGGCTGCTGAGTGTGCTGTTGCCTGGAGGCTTTGCTTGGTATTGTGGGCGGGCAGCAGCCGTAGAGAAGTGAGCCCTCACACCCATACTGTCCTCAGCCTGGCCTGAGCACTGCCAGACCTGCCCCTTCTGGGCACTTCGCCTTCCTTCCAGGCTGGATGACTGCTGGGCAGGCAGCCCACTCCGGGCAGGGCCTCTGCTGGCCCCTGTGGGTTTCTGTCCAGCTGCTTTACCCAAAATCTGATTTCTCCAGAGGGCTGGGGATATAGCTCAGCAGCACAAGCACCTGCCTGGCAAGTGCAAGGTCCTGAGTTTGAGTCCCAGTACGAAAAAAAAAAAAATCCGATTTCTCCAGGCCGGGGGCCCAGGGCACCTGAGGCCATGGGTCACAGCCTCACCGTGGGACCAAATCTCTCTGTAAGAGACACATTCTATGCCATCAGAAGGGGTTGGGGAGACATGACTTAACAGAATGTAGCCCCTGTGCATGCACCTCGGCATCATGGGCACATTGGCTGATGGCCGCTGCCATCCAGGTGAGGCCCAGGTGTGGGCACGGGAGCTTCATGTACCCAGGGCTCCTTCTGGCTCTTTTGTGGGTTTTTTTGTTTTGTTTTGGTTTTTTTGGGCAGTACTGGGGATCAAACTCAGGACTTTGTGCTTGTCAGGCCCGCGCTTATGCCACTGAGCTATATTTCTAGCCCTTTTGGAGCAAAATTATCACTAGAATGGCCCACCATCCCATCCACCCCCAGCTCTGGCCTGTGGGCCTTCTGAGGCAGTGAGGGACAGCTGCACCGCCATATGCATGGCCATCATACCACTATGCTCACTCGGGCCGACTGCTGTGCGGACCTCCACCAGCCCAACTGGCCATCTGCCTGGGGTGGAGATGGTCTGCAGAATGGCACCTGCTCAGGATGGCTAGGGGACTCCTAGGGGAGCCCTGGTGGCCTGGTCATGCCCCATCTTGAGAGAGCAGCCTGGACAATAGACACCCAGGAGAGGACCCAGCCCAGCTCGACAGCAGCCAGGTCCCTGCCAGCAAGTGGGCCCAGGTGCTGATCAGGCTTCCCCATACTGAAGGGCTTCCCTGCTGCCCTGGTAGAACAAGCTGCCCCCAACACCCGCTGGCACTGCCTGGCCTCAGCTAGGCACAGGTGGAAGGCAGAGGCCATGGGCAGAGCTGAGTTAGGCCTGGCCTATGTGGCCTGTGTTGTCCCTCTAGGAGCCTGGCCCTTGGTGGCAACTGAGCTTCTTGGATCTTCCAGGGCTTGGCTTCTGACATGCTTGGGGCTCAGTATTCCAGGGCAGATGACAGAGTTCTGGGTGGCTGCCCCTATACCCTCCCAAGGGCCCTGGCCTTATGGGCGTCTGTCATGCAGCCGCATCCTCAAGCTGTGCCTACACCTCTGCAGCCACCTCCTGGCCCTCACTTCTCCAACCCTGGTTCCAGGGCCTGCTTGGGGAGCATCCAAATCCCCTCTGCCACATCCTGCATCCTAGCTCCCTCAACAGCCACTTAGTAGACTTCTAACAGAGTGTGACCTGATAATTTGAGGGCATCCAATCAGGTGGACACAGTCAGGGCTGGGCCTGCGCTTCCTTGGAGAGCAGATTGCAAACCCCTGATGTTTCACAAGTCCAGGCCTGGAGGGGCTTCCCAAAAGGAGCGGTGAAGACCAGAAAGGCCTGGTCCTCAGAGCAAAAGTGCCCAGAGGTATGATGCAAGGCGGCTCTAGCTGGCTTGAGTGCAGTGGCCCTCAGGATGCTGCCAGGGGCTTGGGGGACAGGTCCCACACTGCCCCTTCTGGTGTCACCCTCCGCACAGGCAGCAGGCCCCTGGTGGAAGTGCTGCAGGCTCTGTTCTTGCCCGCCTCCGCTGTTTGAGGGCTGAAGCCTGCAGAGTTGCCCCAGCTCACACCCACCTCTAGGCTAGGCTGCCTCAAGGGACTGAGCACAGTAACAGCTGTCCATGCCCCAGGACAGTGGCCTCCACCCAGCTCAGGATGCAGCCTCAGGTGGCTGGGCAGCTCAGGTCAGGAGGTGCACATGTGCCACCCATCCCCAGACACCTATGCTATGCCACCCGAGTGCTGACCTCCAGGGTGGTCTCTGGTCCTGTCCTTGGGACCCACCAGCAGCTGTAGAGAAGTGAGAAGCTTCCAGAACCATGTGCCTGTGGTGCCATGGCCCCAGCCTCGTGGGCCATCTGCCCTGGTCCCCAGTGTACCATGCCCTGGGTCCCCCAAGCTTCTCACACCCCAGGCACTCTGATCAGGTGGAGGGTGTGGTCCCTGAACTCTGGGATCCTGGTGCCCAGTAAGGAGCTGCTGGGCTCTGGGCATGGTGCTGACCCCAACTCTAGGAGCCTGGAGACTGCTGCCTCTGCCTGCTGTGTCCTTACCATCCTGCAGCTGGGCTCTAGGCAGCTTAGGGCATGCATCAGTTCTGCAGAGCAGGTGACAGGTCTCTGATGACTGAGGGGGCCCTTGGGGAGCCTGGCGCCCCAGAACCTAGATGTTGTCCCCTACCGCCCATCCTTTAGCACAGGGCAGTAGCTTCTCGACCTGGGACCCCTATGGCCTCCCCACTTCTGAGACTGCCACGTGGGCCAGCTAAGGGTGACTGTGGGGTGCAGCTGGCTCCTCACCCACACCCTGGCCTCTCCAGGTACATCCAGATGCTGAAGGACCACAGACCCCGCATGGTGTGGGATGGCCAGGCCGCGGAGCACTTCTTCGAGTACAAGAAGTGAGTAGGGTGTGCACCACCAGGATGTGCAGGGAGCCCTGGGGGTTGGGTTGGGCCCAGGCCCAGACCCTAGCTGGTGGGTGGGAAACACCAAAACCAGAAGGTGGACAGTCCCTCTTGTGCTGCAGGAGCCGCGGCGGGAGGCACCTGGTCTTCTACCCCACTCTCAAGGTAGTATGCTGCATGATGGCAGGGGAGGGTTTGGGTTAGAAGCACCAGCCTTGCCCCCCAGTGACCCTGCCCATGTGTGGGAGTCTACAGCTGTTGATGTCCTTCAGTCAGTGCCCAGGGCACAAGGGGCAGTTCCTGGGATGTGGGGCAAGGAACAGCCAGGCAGGCACACATGTCTGTTGGTGCCCACAGTCCCTGCAGGTGCGGCTGGAGCTGGCCAAGGAGCTGGGCGTCGGGGTCTCCATCTGGGAGCTGGGCCAGGGTCTGGACTACTTCTACGACCTCCTCTAGGCTGGGCCCCAAGCAGATGTGGACTGTTGGCAGCTATGGAGCAGCTGACCATGTGAAATACAGGCCTTGTGTGTGCTGTGATGTCTCCTGTGGTCCTGGAGAGCCATGCTTGTGCAGGGGGTGCTGTCCCTGCCACTGGCTAGGGGGACAGCCTGGCTCAGATCCCTCACATGATTTAGCACTTGGGCTTGTCCACCCCTTGGCTGCAGGAGCCATCTCATGCTGACCCTCCCCAGGGCCTGAATCCCGCCCAGCTCTGCTCAGTGGCCAGTGTAGACATGAAGAAGGCAGTGGAAGACCCACAGGCCCCATCTGGGATGGGCATTCTAAGCAGAATCAGGTGCCCAGGCACTGTGCCCACCCTACCTTAGCACAGGGCCAAGCCAGGAGCTATCTGCACCCCCTCACTGTCCCAGGGCCTTGGTCCCTCTGCTGGCCATGCACACTCCTCACCCCTTCTTAGTATTAGTCCTTGGTCCTGCTGGCCCAAGTAGATGGATCTCTATCTGTCCCCAAGCCAGACAGGATCCGGCCTTGTGAACTGTCCTCTGCACTGAGCTGTGCAACTGGGGTCCTGAGGGCCAGGATGAGGGGGTTGGCTCCACTGTGGACACGCTGAGCTTGGGGTAGCAGCTGGTCTCTTTGCCACTAGTCAGGCTACCATTGGCTATCTCCTGCCCTGACTGAAAGGGAACCCTGTAGCCACCACTCTAGCCAGCTGTAGACAAGCCAGGACAGGATGGTGGACAAGCCAGAATGGGATGGTGGCTTGGGGCACCATGGGTGGACAGGCTGTGTCCACAAAGGCCTGGGCTGGGCCAGACAGGAGGACCACACACACACACACACACACACACACACACACACTGGGGTGGGAAGTGAGGCTGCTGCCACGTTCCATTTCTGAGTCAGCAATGTTGGGGGTGGAGGGCAGCATGGTCAGTCCAAGGGGCCAGCAGCTCCAGAGTTAGGCTGACCAGTGCCCATGGGGAGTACTGAGCTCAGGTGGGGAGTGGCCATCTGTAGAGTAGATGTCACACAGGGAACTCAGAAGAGGCTGAGCAGGCAGGGAGGGTCCTGTCCTGAGCCATCCTCAGAAGGCTGCCCTGGCTTTGTTCCCCGGGGTCTCCTACCCATGTGATGTGGTTAGACTCTGTGTTCTTGTGGGTTTTTGAAAATGTGAAACACAAAGCTTGAGCCCAGAGGCAGTGTCTGGGTCTGCTCTACTCCCCAGTCTTGCGCAGCTGGGTCCAGAGGCGATGGGAGAGAGGGACTCCAGAGCCTGCAAATGGAGGCAGTGGTGCAGTTTGGAGACCAACGTACCCCACCCAAGCCCCAAATGGTCACCGCTCAGACCCTGGTCATGAGATGACTGGCCTGAGGAGGTCCTGGGCATGTGGCCCTTTCTTTAACTCTCACCTGTGATGAGGGCCCTGCTTCCACAGACTAAGGAGGGGACTGGGGTACCTGCCCTGTGCCTTTGGCCCTCCCCTTTGCTCCCAGCCCCCACACGCGTGAGGTTAAGGGGCACCAGGCGCACAGCAGTGAGTCGGTGCTTCTCACACACTTTATTTGATGCACCTGGAGCTGCAGCTCCACGTGGAATGTGATGACGGGGCCCGGCCCCAGAGCACCAGCACCAGTGGGGCTAGGCAAGACCAGCCCTGTGTCCCCACACTGCAGGATCCATGGGTATAAAACACATCGAAGCTCTTCCATCTCTCCAAGCACTCCATCTGGTCCCAAGACCCCACAGCTGCCTGCACTGAGGCACCAGCACCTGCTGTGCCCAGCAGAGCATAAGTCCCAGCTGGGAGTGGCGACATGGCTGGGCTGTCTCCCCACTGGGTGGTGTCTTTTGGCAGAGAAGTAGGGTGTCCAGTGGCCTAGGTGCAGTAGGTGTCTGCCTTCACCACCTGGCAGTACATGGTCATGGCAAAGGTCAGGCCCAGAATCTGTGGAGACAGGAAGGGCTGCGCAAGGATGCCTTAGAGCACCCATGGGTGTCCCCAACCACCACAGGCCTGGGCCCAGAAGGCTCCCCACCATCTCCAAGGCCTGCGTCCTCTGCCCTTGCCACACTCACCAGTGCTAGCTGTGGCCACCTGAGTGTCAGGTCCCACCTACTTACTGTGGAGCCTCCCTGATGCTGGGGAGAATGGGTGTGTATGCTAAGGCCAGGCTGCCCCCACCCCTCAGCTGAGACCCCAGGCAGCCAGCCTGGGCATCCCCAAGGGCACAGAGCTCTGCAGCTGGAGATGCTCAAGGCCTCCACCTCTGTCCAGGATTCTCGCTCTTCCCATATTGCACTCACCCCAGCTTGTCTCCAGGGTGTACATGTGCCCAGCCCCCACACACCTGCACCAGTGCTGTGCACAGCCCAAAAACACCCACAGCCAGCAGGTTCTCCTGGAGCCAGGCCTTCACCGTCTCGTAGCAGGGCTATAGGAAAGTGGAGTCAATGGCCAGCCTGACTCCCATGGAATCCCCTCCCTGGGTTGTACTCACCGCCTTCCACCAGGTACCAGGTGCATGCAGCCCACAGCTGTCACTGAACTCCAGACAGCAGGAGTCAGGCACACGCGTGGCGTTGTACACCTCGAACCAGTCAGTGTAGTTGGAGACACCACAGCAGCGGAACTGGGGAGAGGAAGGTTGGCTGAGGCGGGGGGGGGGGGCACCTACAACCCTGCCCCAAAGTGCCCCTGCCTCACGTCAGTCTGGATGATGCTCCAGGCATTGGTGAGCCCCACGTTGCCTGGTGTGCCATACAGGTGCAGGCCCTTCTTCAGGTCTTCCTGGGCATACCTGTCAATCTGGGGGTACAGTGGGGTCAGCAGGACAGGTGGGCACCTCCCTCCTTCAAACCCCATACCCCTCTGTCCCCAGTCAGTCCCAGCCAGTCACTCATCACTGAGCAGCACTCCAGAGCCGCAGGACTCAGGCAATCTCTCACGCTGGGGCTGGCCCTGAGCTGCGGGCCATGGGTCACGCAGATTCACCTGCACACATCTGGGGGTACAGACAGGCCTGTCCCTGCTCTGCAGGGAGATTGGGGCCTGAGACTCCCCAGGAAGAAGCCAGGCAGGGGCACAGATGCCAGAGCAGCCTGCCATGCCCTAGCAGCAGAGGGTCTGCAGAAGCTGCTGTGGGCAACATGTCAGGCCCGGGCACAGGCCTGTGTCAGCAAACCTGTCCCATACAAAGAGGTGGTCCAATAAAGAGGCAGACAACTGTGTGGCAGGGACTGCACTGCACATTCTGCTCTCTGAGCAGCCACAGACACACTCAGCCATCATCCCCCGCCTCAAAGCCTGGCCCCCAAGGGGCTGCTGTCCATCCACTCTGTCCCCACCAGGCCACACGCTTGGCCCACACCTTGTCAGTATAGACGAAGAAGAGCACGGCAATGGTGGCCTCCAGCAGGAGCACCAGCAGGAGCAGCACAAAGAACTGTGGGGAGATGGGGAGCAGCCTCAGGACTGCGGGGCCCAGTGCCCTGCCTGAGTGAAGGTCCCACCAGCCCCGACTCCCTGGAGCCCTTGGCAATCAATGGATCAGGCACCCCCAGTGCACCCAAGTCCTGGCCCAAGGGCCTCACCCCCACGCAGCTGCACTCACAGTGAGCAGCAGGCACTTGTTCTCCTTGAGGGCCCCAATGCAGCCCACGAAGCCGATGGCCATGACGAAGGTGCCTGTGACGATGAGCAGGTTGGCAGCCGACAGGGATGGGAAGGAGGATGACAGGGTGGCAAAGTTCCCCTGCGTGGCAGCTAGCCAGATGCCGACGCCCAGGACGCCACAGCCTCCCAGCTAGGACAGCAGCACCAGTGGAGGACAGGGACAGGACAGGGTGAGGAGCCTTGCAGGCCTGCAGTGAAGAGGGACCTTCCTGGCCCAGCACAGCCCTAGCCAGGGCAGGAGATGGCAGCTCCCCCAAGCTGGCTAGCTGGGAGCCAACACCAGGCTCTGGGTACAAGCCAGGTTGGTAGGTACCCACACCGGGCTGGGGAGTGGACCAAGTGCTGTCCAAGGCAGGCTGGCTGCAGGGTACCTCCCTAGTATCTCAGCCTTTTTCAGCAACCAGCACCCCGCCCCTACACATCAGCTCCAGTAGGTACAGGGCTTCTGCTGCAAGCCAGGACCTATGCCTGAAGTTCAGACATAAAGTGCTTCCTGGATGCTGCAGGCTTGGGGCCCCTGGGAGCTGCTGAGTCCTGCCTGAGGCTGGTCTTAAGGGCTTGCCAGGGCCTTCCCTCTCGTAGTCTGGCTACCAGGCTGGCTGGTGTGCCCTGGCTACAATCCTGGTCCTTAGACTCCCCCTCAGAGGGGCTTCATAGAGCTGGCAGGATACCTTGGTGCACCCACTCAGACAGTAAACCTGGGCATCCTCCCCAGAAGAGGGGCACATGTGCCCAGGGTGCACAGTGCCAGGTGACATCCTCACTGGATGGTTTGTCTTCATGGCCCCAGGGCTAGCAGGGGTCTGCTGGCTCTATGGAGACCCCCTTAACAAGACCTACAGGGACAGTGCATCATAGTGCTAAACAGGTGGGGTGGCTGGGGGCTGGAGTCCCCCCTTAGTGTGCAGGGCACAGTCGCTCTATTATCAGGGAGCACAAAGAAGCCTGGTTAGGTGCCAGCTCAGTCCACACAGCCCCCCTGAGATTCCCCCTAAGATACCATCCAAGTCCTCAGAGCCCTCACATGGAGTGCCACCCACCCCTAGGCCAGCTCACAGCCTCTGGGGTCTGCCAGGACCCAGTGGGGTAACCGGGGCAGGGGGACCCACAGGTCACCAGCTACTGTGGGTAAGTGGCACCAGGTAGAGCCATACTCAACTTGCCCAGCTGCCACCCAAGTACTGGGTCAGTAAGAAGGGCAACAAGAGTCCCCGTCCCAACACCTGTGCATGGGAAGACTGTACATCCCAAGGACTCAGGTGGCCCTGAATGATGCTGACCTCAGCCCATCATACCTGGGGGCGTCATACCCAGGGTAGAGCCCCAGGTCTACAGTGGCAATGTCTGAGCAGAGGGAAGGGGCTGGCACAACAGGAAAATCGTTATTGAAACCCAGAATGCCCATGCTGTCCACCTCTGCTTTCCAAGGACGCTGGCAGCTCTGTCAGCAGGAAAGCGAGCCACTGTTGCGCCCCTGGCCTCAAGGGACTCAAAGGGCACAGGGAGGACACTGCTGTGCTTGGCAGCTGGCACACATGGAGGGGCGCTGTTCTGGGTTGGAGGGGAAGGGACCCTCACCTCTACCCTCCATGAAGGCTCCAGACAGAAGGAAGACAGCCTCCACTGTCACTGCCCTGTGACAGACAACACCAGCCCATGCCCTCAGGGCACCTCACTGCACTGGCAGTGTCACTTCTCTGCAGTCTGCCGCCCGTGCCCCCCCCAGCACCCCTTCCCGTGCCACACATGAGGGCACATAATGAAATGCATGCTCACAGGGAGGAAGATTGTTGCACCTGTAATTCTGAAAACATGTCTGTGCATGCAGCTTTTAAAACGTTTGGCAGGAAAATGACAGCCTCAGCATGTAGGAAAAAGTAGACTCACTAGACTCAGACCTGTGGCCACTCCTGAGGAGAGCTGGTCTATGCCCAGCCGCATGGGGACCTGACTCTCAGACCTCTGTCCACTCCTGAGGCTGGAGAGCTGGTCTGTGCCAAGCCGAGTGGGGGCCTGGCTCCTACCTCCCCACCCCACCTAGCAGTGTCCTCTTACAGCCCAGCCCCAGCCCCAGCCCCAGCCCCAGAGCAGCCTCTTTGCACCTTCCCCGCGCTGTACCCAGGGCCCTGGCCCCTGCAACTCCATCCTGGCCCACACAGCATCTCCTGGTTGATGTCTGTCCAGCACACCTGGCCTGGGCACAGCCCAGCTGCCACCTACCCGCCCTGGACTTGCACAGTGCCCAGGCCTTTGTGAGGATAGTGAGGCTGTGACAGCCCTGGAAGGCTCAGCAGGGGTCACCCCAGCACCAGTCCAGCCCTGACATGAGATGGGTACCCAAGCTTCCACCTTTCTATTCTGTGCTTCTGGGCTGTCCTGAGGCTGGGTATTTGGGGCCTTGTGGCCCCTCCAGCTCACCAGGGTGAGTGCCTACCACTCCTCCAGCCATATGGCTTGGGGTGGCAGATGGCCTGGCAACCAGGCATGTCTTTGGAGTGGGGTAAGGGCTGCACCACAGGGGCCAAGGCCATGTCCAGAAGCCCCTCTGCCAGGTGGGCGGGAACTCTGCCATTTTGGTTGGGATGCTGCTCACCCAGGAGGAGTGTGCTTGTCCGCTCACACACACAATGGTTTCTGTCCTCCTGAGACCTCCCAAACCCTGGCCAGTTGCTCCCACTGGTCTATCAGGGTCCACTGAGTACCCAGCACAGACAGCACAGTGGGCCACTTCCCTGCTATCCCCACCACAGCACTGTCACCAGCAGAAGGAGGCTCCCCATGTGTCTGGCTCTGCCCTGTCTCTCAGGTGTCATGTCCTCTCCTCAGAGGTGAAAGAGCCAAGGCCAAGGTCCTGCCCATTGCTCCTGTCAGCTTTAGATAGATGCTTGAGATACAGGACCTCCCTCTGGGGGACAGTGAGTGCTCAGGCTGCCACCATGACACCCCAAGCAGGATGTGGAGGCCTGTCCCCTCCCAGCATTGGGGGGGCAGGTGTTGGGCCCTGACACAGGCCCTGCAGCCTGGAGTCCAGCAAAGATGGCATGGGCCAAGGGCCAGAAGCTGAGGGGCCTCCACACCTGTTTGTTTACCCCATGGGTGCAGGTAGAGAAACCAAGGCTTCAGGGAAGGAGGGGCTTCCCCATGACCCTCGATGTCCAGGAGGTAGAAGGTGGCAGGCAGGCAGGGTTGACCCCACTAGGCCTGGACCCTCCTGCAGGAAGCAGCTGGGGAGACACACACACCTCAGCAGCCATGGCCAATCCTGGGCAGCCATGCTGCTCGCTTAAGGCCCAGGCCAGCAGATGACCATGGTGGAACCATGGCGATGTCTTTACCCTGTGGCTGCAAGGGGGTGGGAGTGGGGACCCGGACCGGAGGAACCAGGTGAGGCCAACTCCCCGAACCCTAGGGACCTCAACTTTCATTATGGGAACAGCTCTCCTGGCAGCAAGCCAGCTTACAACACAGCCATGAGGCTGACATGGCATCCCAGGGGCCACACAGCCCAGCCCCCACCGCAGTGAGACAGGGCCGCCAGAAGACACTGGCAGCCCATCCAGCCATTGCCTGGCAGGCACTGCCTGCTGCAAGAGGGCAGGTGCCCGTGTGTCCAGCGCCCCATCAGGCAGTGAGGGGGACCTATGGGCTTGTGTCCCAGTGAGCATGAGGACAAAAGCAATGGGGTCAGTTTCCAGGAAATGAGAGCTCGGCCACTGCTGCCCACTCACATCCTTCACCAGCCAGAAAGCGGTTTAGTTTAGGATGACTCTGGGACAAGATAACGTACGTGTCACACCCACCAGGCCCATGCAGCCCCTCCAAGAGGCTTCAGCACCTTCTAGGTAGATAGGACCTGCCTCAGACCTGCCAGGAACCTGGCTGGGATGGGAGAAGCTGGCGCTGTGCTGTGCTGGTGCTGGTGCTGGACATCAGCACTATGGGTTACACCTGGATCATAAAGGACTGTTTTCCAGCTCAGATGTCCCTGCAGGCTGTGGGCTTGTTTTCTCCAGGGACAGGAGGCTGGGCAGTGGGGTGGGCCCGTTCTGCTGCTGGCTGTGAGGCCTGGAGTCCCACTTAGGCCCTATGGGCTGGGCTGCTCTCAGGCAGAGACTCCCCTGGAGGACCCTTCTCCAACCCCCTGCAAGTGGCGTCTAGTCAGGGAGAAGGAGTGTGGCAGGGGCCTGCTGACCCTACAGAATGCCAGCCAAAGCCACCCACCCCACACGTCACCTGCCACCTGCCTTCCTAACTGGCACGTCAGCTCTGGCCATGCTGTCCCTGCAGACCCTGCTCCCTGTCACACTGTCACCTGCAGCATCCTCCCATCGTACTGCCTGGGAAACCCCGCTGAGCCCAACAGGTGCTGGCCACTACCATGCCAGTGCCCTGGACTCTGCCCAGCATCTGGCAGAGCTCAACACACCTGCCCTGCTGCCCTGGCCTCCTCTCACTCCTCCCAGGACCCTCTCAAAGGGGACAAGCACTGGAGGCAACCCCTCCTGCAGGAGACCAGGAGAGAGGCCTTCTCAGGGCACTCCCACAGGCAGTCCAAGCTGTGACCACTGGCCCATTGACCCCCAGCCCAGTGACCCCCCACCACCACAACCAAAACCAGGAAAGATGCGAGGGAAAGAAGACAAACCCAATCTTCAGCAAACGTGGCCTGAACTATATCCTGCACAAATGAGCTGCACCCCTCACCCCATCGCGGAGGAGACAGCTGGCTCTGGACTGGCAGAGACCCTGGAATGACCTTGGCTGTTTCTCCCCCAAGCCTCCACCAGCGAAGCCCCAGGCCCAGACCTACAGTTAGGCTCACCGGGCCCAGAGGCCTCCTCCCTGTCCAGGCCTAGCTCACCCTGCAGCAGTGCTGTGGGATGACAGCTCTACCCTCATCTAGGTGGGAGGGAGCGGCCCTCTGCTTGGTGTGCTTGGTGCAAGTCCCACCCGGGACACGCCACACACGGAGCAAACCCTGTGGCACCCGGCCAAAATCTGAGACGCTCTGCTGCTGCAGAGGGGCCAGAGAAGCCAAGAGGTTCCCCAGCTCACTGCTGCCTGTGCGGGTCACCCTCGCCAGGAGGACAGCGCCTGGGACCACCGCGACTCTCAATCGAGTCGGAAAAGTGGAGTGAGGGTCTGGGGGCGCTGCAGCTGTGGGCCCAGTGGCGATTCCCGCCCCCCTCCCGGGCAGCTCACGCGCGCGCGACTCACCCAGAAGAGCAGGTTGAAGGCGAACATGAGGTACTTGATACCCTGCAGGCAGCCGCGCGCCATGCTGCAGCGCTTCAGCTCTAGGAGGAAAATGAAGGACAGGTCCAGGTAGAAGACTACGTACTTGCTGCCCCGGGGCGCCGAGTAGCGCGCCTGGGCCGCCCGGGGCCCAGGGCCCGCGTGCAGCCCGAAGAAGGCGCCGCCCGCATCCGCGCGCCCGCACGGGCTGCTGCCGCGCCGGAACGGGCCCGAGCCCTTGCCCTCGGGCGAAGGGCTGCGCCGGTACGCGGACTCGTCCGTGCTCGAGCGGCGCATGGCGCGGGGGCCGGGCCGTCAGCGACGCGCGCCTGCCGCCCCGAGACGCCCCATGCCCGCCCGCCCGCCGGCCGGTGCCCTCGGCCGGTTCTGCCCGGCCCGGCCCCGAGGTGCAGCAGGCGCGCGGCGCGGCCCGACCGGCACCTGCCCGCTTCCCTGCGCCCCGCGTCCTCAGCCAATCCCGTGCAGCCCCGCCCCTCCGGCCGACCAATCGCAACGAGCCTGCCCCACCCCTGCGCCTAGCCGGCTGTTGGGAGGACGCTGAGACCCCGCAGCTCGCGCCTGAACACCCAACCCGCGGAGAGCGACAACCCCACCAAGCCAGGGGCGAAGAGCACCGAGCAAAGTCAGGGGCAACCTAGCTGCTGTGGCTGGCAACTTGGGGTAGCTCCGGCTCCGGGCGTCTGGGGCGCCCTTGGTGCCCGGGAAGGAGTGGTGACGTCCAGGGCATAGGAGCCAAAAGGGACCCCAAAGAACCCCCGATGGCCATGCGAGCCCAGATGGCCCGTCCTAGCTCCCGGGGCACAGGGCCAGCTTCAAGAGCGGCCACACAGTGACTGCTGCCTCAGACTCGTGGAACCACTTTCCAAAATTTCTGAATAAGAGGCCCCAAATTTCATCTGCACCAGCCCGCCAGCCTGAGAGGCAGCGAGTGCTGTGGGTGCACATATACCAGCCCATCACGGCTGCAAGCAGAGATGGGGACAGGTGTCCCAGGCTGGGCCCCTTTGCCCCCTTAAGGGTGCAGCCTGGACACCCCCACCCCGAGGCTGCCCTGTGTGCAGGCTGTGCGCACGAAGCCAGCACGCTGGAGTGCCCTGCTGCCAGCAGGACTGGAATGGGAGCCGTGGCCTGGGGCAGCGGGAAACAGCTGCCAGGGACGCGCCCCGCTCTGGACTGAAGCCAAGGTGGTCACAGTGGGACGCGCCCCGCTCTGGACTGAAGCCAAGGTGGTCACAGTGGTGTCCACCCATGGGAAGTCCTAGAAGCTGAAGTCCAGAGGGAAGGAGGTGTGGAGATGAGAGTTCCATCGCCGGGCTGGCCAGCTCTGGGAGCCTCGGGGAAGGCCAGGATGAGCGGTCAGAGTGCCTAGGAGGGGCTGTAGCGGAAGCTAGAACTCTGGTGCCCAGCAAGGTACCTCCACACTGGGACTGGGCTCCTGGCACCAGCCCTCTTCTGCCCCCTAGGGGGTTGATGGAGGACTGCAGCCCAGGCCCTAAGGCGGACCAGGGTCCCAATCTTGCGGAGGGGGCGTGGGCAAGCAGAGAGGCTTCCCATGGTCTCCCTACCTGCTGGTCCCATGAAGGATCAATCAAGGTCAGGGAAGCAACAGGGCTGGGCTGACAACAGAAGCCCCTCAGGGTAGCAGAGACCCCAACCCACAGACCACCAGGAAGCAGGTGGCAGCAGATGAACCCACCAGAACCTTGGGGCCCCCAGCAGCCCCTGGTCCAACTCAGCTGTCCACGCAGAGGATGAACACAGGCCCGATCCAGGGCTCAGTACACAAGCCAGCCCAAGCATCTAAACACCACAACACCACACCACACACACTGACCCTGCTCCCATGGGGAGCCACCATGCCACCCCAAGCTGGCCTTGCAGTCCAGAGCCACCATTGGACAGCTGAACCCCAGGCTGCCCATCTGGCCCCACAAAGGCCAACTGGGGTGTGGGGAGCAGGGAGCAGGGAGCCACAGGGTGAGAGTGGTTCCTGGTACCAAGGCAGCAGACTGAGCCCCACCTCTCTGCACCCAGCATTGCGAGGCAAGAAGTCACAGTGGTGATGGATAGCTCTGTCTCCCTGTCTCTCTTTAGCTGAGGACAGCTCCCCAAGAGGTCCCCAAGTGCCAAGGCCAAGGGCACACAGATGGGGGCCTGGCTGGGTTCTGATCCTGAGTTCACAGCCCAGGGTGCCCACCCTGTGGACCCTCCCTTGCATGCCACATCCATGGGCAGAGGGGACCAATTTGGCATCAACAGGACCCAAGGGCCAGGCAGCTGAAGACACCCAGGTTCACAGGGAGGCCAGGCCACAGGCTGGGCAGGGGTGTGGGGCCCTGGTATCCTACCCAAGAGGGCACTGCCAACCCCTGGGATTGTCCCTAAAGCCCAGCCCTTTCCCTCAGGGCCCCCCAAGGAGATAGGCTCAGAGATGGTATCTGTCCTTGTACCCAAGAGGCACTCTGTCCAGCTAGGCAGGACCTACCTGGACTCACCAGAAGGAGGCATTCCGAGCCTCTGAGGCCGGCCTGAGGAGAGCGGGAGAGCAGTCAGTATAGCCAGGGCAGCTTTCACCCTGCAGAAGACTGCAGAGTGAAGGTCATGCCACCCCAGGCCCCTGACTATAAGAGAGAAGCTCCTAGGGACCAAGGGCCAGGGCCCAGAAGCCCTACCCCAGAGCCAGGCTGGGGGCCACACATCAGGGCCAGACTTCCAGCCAGTGGCCCAGCCAGGCAACCTTCCAGATCCCGGGTAGATGCATATTCGTGGGACATGTGCTCACATGTAGACTAGGGGACACAGGCCAGGATGCCCAAGCTGCACACCCAGCTGGCACTGTCCCCTTCCTTCACAGAACCCCACACATCATCTTCCCCTGCTCGGAATAGATGGATACCCCTCCTCAGGGGCACTGCCTGAGCCAGCCAATGTGTCCCATGAGGCCCACCCATCTGCCACTAAGGCCCCAACAAGGATCCCTTCTGCTGAGGGAGTGGGGGTGTGAGCAGCAAGGGGACCCGGCACACTCCCGGCCAGACCTCAGCCCCACTCTAAGAGGGGCCTCCCCAAACTCTGGAGCTCAGTCCTGCAGCCTGGGGTGGGCAGTGCACAACAGGGCAGCCCCTGAGCTTCAGCAGGGTGGCACCACAGCCAGGCCGAGGGTCTGCACACCGCTTGGGCAGCCCGGCACGCAGAGCAGAGTGGGGCTGCCTGAGAAGGCAGGGAGGGCCAAGTGACTCAGACAGCCTTCAGCGCATTGTGCTGCTGCACATCCTGCCCTTCTGGGCCTGGTGTCCACCTTGCCCGCCCCCTCAGGGCACAGCAAACACTGGCCAGGCAAGCTGAAAACCCACACAGAAGTGGGGCTCACCACAGCCTGGGCAGGAGCCTCTGTCCACCTAACCAGGGAAGGACAGGGAGGGGACAGCCCACTCCCAGAGGCCACTAGAGGATCCTCTGCTCCTGAGCCCCGCTCAGCACCTCCCCCCACTTCCTCTGGCTGCTTTGGGCTGGAGGTCACGTGAGGCTGGGAGAGCCACTGAGGATCCCAGTGCCCCAGCCCAGGCCTGTCCATGGGTCAGCAGGGCAGAGCTCAACCCGCCCAACCACAACCACGTCTGCGCAGGCCCTGCTCCCAAAGCCTGTGCGCAGCGATCGCTATGCGTGGCAGCTCGCAGACAGCAGTGGGCACCTGGGGGCTGCAGCACATCCTCTGGGTGAACATGGCCCTCTCAACCACACAGCAGAGGGTGTAGATGTGGGAGGCGGGGGCTACGGGACTGGGGAGCAGCACCCCCATGATGAAGGGAACTGGGCCCCTCCTGTGGAAGGTACTGGTCCCACCAGAGCACTACAGATGGGGAAACTGAGGCTCTGACCCAAAACCAGGAGGTGAGGTCCGTTGAACCTCAGCCCAGCGCCCTGCCCTCCCTGTGGCTGCCTGTATCCAGGGGTCAGACACCCTGGCAGGAGGGGCTGGGGCAGAACTTCAGTGGCAGGTTTCCCCTGGTCCCCGGCAGGAACTGGACCAGGCAGGTGGCAAGCACATGTGAGCACCCGGCCCTCTCCTCGTGCTCTAGCCCCGTTCCTGGGAGCAGTGCCCACCGTCCCCAGGGTCCCTCAGCGTGGACCAACCCCGAGGAAACCCTGCACCCTGACTCCTCACCTCCCGCTGCTGCACCTGAGAAGCTGGCCCAGGTCCCAGCCTGGTCAGCTACCAAACACCCACAGAGGCGGCTGCGCCAGCCAGGGTGGAGGCTGCGGGAAGCCAGAACCCTCAGGTCCGCCCCGGTCGTGGGTAAGAACGGCACTCCCACCGCTGACCAGGAGCGGCTCGCGCAGGGCTGGGCTGGGGATCCGGAGCTGGAGGGAGGAGCCGGGGGTCCTCCCCCTCGGCGCACACTCGGAATTCCAGGAATGTCCCTAGGTCTGGCCCTACTTCCCTGCTCTGGTCGGGTAAACAACTCGTCCGGGCGGGAGCAGGAGTGAGACAGGCCGGGCCCCTCCTCGAGGTCCCCCGAGTCCCCACCCATCCTCAACGTCCCCCAGCTGACCCCGGGACCCTTTCTCACGCCCTCACCTCGTTGCGCAGCCGAGTCCGACCAGGGCCCCGCCACTCCCGGCCCCGCCACCCCACCGCCCAGGCAGGATGTGCGTCCACTCGGGCTGGGGCGCGGAGAAGGGAAGTGGCCTCTGCGCGTGGCTCCGCACGTGGCCGGCCGTGAGGGACAACGGAGCCGCGGGGGTGGAGTGCGAACACTTCATGCCCCACCAAGGCCGAGTCCAGCGTCTCCCCGAGCGCACCTCCTCGGCCCGGCTCCCCCCATCACTCCCATCAGTACCCTGTCCCCCAGGTCCTTGGCGGCCCGTCCCCTCGGGGGCAGGAAGTCCTGTCGCCCCCAACTGTCTTGCAGGCACAGCCTCCGGGACGAAGCCAGGTTCGCTGCGGTTCCACCAAGGCCGCCGACTCGGTGCTGCCCGCCCTGACCACCCACTGTGCCGAAGCGCGCGTAGGCGTCTTGCCTCGGGCTTCCCCTACCCGCGCCCCTCCAGCCCCCACCCCGAGAGGGACTGGCGGAAAGCTGCCGTCGGGGCCCGGTCACTGCGGCGACGTCCAGTGGCGCCCGAGATACTGCGGCCGGTTCCCGGAGAGCCGCGGGCAGGGCTCGAGGCCGAGACCCTTCTGCCGCGGCCGCGCGCCCCGAGGAGCCCCCCAATCTGTCCCTGCCACTTGTGGCCGCCACTCAGCTGTCATCGAGCACTCGGTCCTCGAACTCATGTGTTCGACTCGCGCTCAGGTGGGTTCGGTCCGCGAGACCCCCGCCCGCCGGCACAGTACCTGCGCGCGCAACCTCCCGCTGGGCGCCGCTCCCACTGCTAAACTGTCAGTCAAGCGAGCACGAGAAACGCGAACCGGCGCTGCAGCCTTTGCGCCACGCTCGGGCGCCGTAGCACCGGGACGTACCACCGTGACGGGGGGGGGAAATCCTTGTGTTCTTCGGATGTGTGGGCCCCGGGAACCGATGATATGCGCGGGATAGACTCATCGGGGCGGGGCCAGAAGGCAACGGGGGCAGGGCGGGGCCGGGGCCGGGGCCGGGATGACAGAGACAGACTAGGGTGGAGTTGGGATGGATCCGACCCCCGCCAAGTGGGCGCGCCCGGAATAAGACCTTCGGCACCGCCTCACGAGCCGCCAGTCGTCACCATGATCATCCCTGTTCGCTGCTTTACCTGCGGGAAGATTGTCGGCAACAAGTGGGAGGCCTACCTGGGACTGCTGCAGGCCGAATACACTGAGGGGTAAGAAGCCGGGCTTGCTGGGTGGGTGGCGGCAGTACTAGGGTCGCGGGGCTGGGGTACGGACAGCCGCGCCGAGTGGGCCCACGGGGGTGGGACGGGGATAGGAGAGATGGTCCTGACGGTAGGCCGGAATTTTGAGCGGGACTGACTGGGATCTTGGGATGGAAGTCCTGATGGCAGGGCCGGGTCGTGGGGTAGGGTTTCGTTGCAGAGCTGGGGCGGTGGGATGCGGGTCCCGATCTTGGAGGGGGGGTCATCATCGCGGGCTGGGAGGCCTACCCCGCCGGCAGGGCTCGTCAAGAAGCAGCTGTCAAGATCTTCAGGCCCTGGATCTCAAGCCCAGCTCGCCTCTCTCCTCTCAGGGCTGCCCTCTACGGTTGGGGGAGACGTGGGCATTAAGAGCAGTGTCTTGATTTCTCAGTGTCCTTTTAGAGGGTCACAGGCGCTTCCTCTCCGGCGGAGACGCAGCTTTCTTTGTCTTCCCACCTCTAATCTAAGCCCGCCTCGAATCCTTTAGCCTTGACCCTTTTTAAGATGCAGAAGAGACTTTTTTACCTAAGTGTTACCAGGGGACTGTGTCGTCACTACCATCTCTGTCCATCCCCTTTGGAGACTGGCCTTCAGCCACTCTCTGGACAGCTGTGTGTCTTGGACACCTATGAAGCCTTGGCTCCTACGTGCACCTATACAATGGGACATCCTGAGCTGAGTGGGCTTCTGGAATGATCAGCATGGGTGTGAGTAGCTGAAGCCTCCCAGGCCCCTCTCCTGAAAACATAGCCATGGTCAGAGTGCCCCCAATCCAGCTTCCCCTTGCCCAAGCTGGCATCTCTGCACGTTGGAGCCAACAGTGTGGGAATTTGCTGAAGACCTTGGGGTGACTAGATTCCAGGAAGCTAAGGCTTCTAACTGGTTTGGGACATGGTAGATCAGGCTCCCTGGGAAGTGGCCTTTCTACCTGATTGGGAGAGCAGAGCTGGGTTTTCTGGCCAGGGTGAGGCCCTCTGCCTGCTGAGGGCTGCTGGAGCAGATCGAGCTCACTGTGTGGGAGCCCTGAGCTAGGTGGGGAGGTCTGAGAATTAGCAGTTTGGTGAGAGGCTAAATAACTTTGGAAACCTCAAGAAGGAAAGCCAAGTGTGGTTGCGCACGCCTGTAATCCTAGCAAGGAGTAATCCTGTAATCCTGAGGCAGGAGTATTGTTCCAAGTTTGAGACCAGCCTGGGCTACAAAGTGAGCTCAAGGTCAGCCTGAACTGCATAGCGAGACCCTATCTCAAAAAGACACCCCCCCAAAAAAATTTTATTTTATAAAAATTTATAAAAAGACTTAAAAAAAAAAAAGCAAGGACAGAAGCCAGGTGAGAGCACGAAGCACAAGACTGGAGATTGGAAGGGGGTTGCACACATGGGGTAAGTGAGACTGGGGTTTAGAGAGTGGGTGGGAGTGCATCCCCCTGGGGTCAACCCTGATTCAGGAGAGATGGAGAGAGGGGCGGGGAAAGATGAGTAGGTAGCACTGCCCACCAGGGAGATGGTACAGGGGGCTTCAAGCCAGCGAGACTGGTAACCACAGTCAGCCTCACTGCCTCCCACTGCCTCCCAACTCAGGGATGCCCTGGATGCACTGGGTCTGAAACGCTACTGCTGCCGCCGCATGCTGCTGGCACATGTGGACCTGATTGAGAAGCTGCTCAATTATGCACCCCTGGAGAAGTGACCGCTGGAGAAGATTCCTGTCTGCTGACCATAGTGGACACATGTCCTGCTGAGTTCAAGCTGAGGCACTGAGGAGGTGGAAGCAACACCAGGCCACATCCATGTGGGCACATAATGCCCATTCTACAAAGAATCCAATAAAGGTCTTTGGAGAACTACCAAGGGTCTTGTGTGTCAACCTGGCTTTGTGAGACTCCGTGCGCCAGTGCTTCTGTGCCCTTCATCCCACTTGAAGCTGCTTAGCCGAGCTTCTCCACTTCCCTGGGCCTGGTTTTGGTTCTGCTTCCTGGTTCCATCCCCCTCTTAGGAAGTTAGAGCTGAAGACTGCCCAAGCCTTTGTGCTGCGGCAGAACCTGCAGTAGCTAGAATCCTGCAGAAGGTAGAATCCCTGGCTCTCTGGGGTCTGCCCCTGACTCCTGCAGTTTCACTGAGCCAGCTGAGTGGAAGTAGATGCTGTCCTCACTGCCCAGTAGAACCACCGTCCACAGGGCAGCACCCCAAAGGGCAGCAGCTGACATACACCTCCCACATTTTGGCTCTCTAGCCCAGAGTGCCTGCAGAGGGAAAAGAGTACCACCAGCCTCCACATCCAGGGACCTGTGGCTGACGCTTTGGAAGGTCAGAGCCTTCCCATCCTAGCAGGGCCTAGTGCTCTCCAGCTGACATGGGCTAGTACCCTGACCTGGCCTCTATCTTGTGTCCCCAGAGATAGCCACAAGGATCACTGGTGTCAGGTGGCTCTGGAGGTCCTCCATTCCCTCCCCAGGGACTTCCACCTTTAAGGAACGTGCTCTGCTGCCTGCTACTTGGGCTTCCTGCCTGTGAGCCCTGTGAGCTTTCTGGACCCTGGGGACACTCAGCAGGTGGGTCTTCCCACCCCACTAACTGTGAAGCTGGACCCTCAGGACACCACCATCTATCCTTCAGGTAGCAGCTCAACCCAACTCTTCTAACAAATGTTTATTGAGCACCTGTTACTAGACAGGAGCAACTGTGAGCACATGGACAAGAGCGTAGGGCAAAATGAGATCCTCTCCTCCACAGGGACACCAATGGGGAGAGTGCCACAACATGTGTCAGTGCCGATGACCTTAAAAGCCGTGGGAGCAAATGAAACAAAAATATAAAAGGGAACAAAGCCAGTGTTCCACCAATAGGGAGCGGAGCCTCACAGGAAGGCTGGAGGCTGTACCCAGGTGAGGTGAGACTGCATAGCTCAGAAACCGGGCGGGCACAGAAAGCGGCCCCTCCTGCCTCTGACTGCCATACAGCTGTGTCCAGAGTCAGCCCTGACTGGACAGCAGGGAGTGACCCCACACCAGAGGAAGTGCGTATGGGAGGGGCACTTGATTGTCAGCACTCAGCCTCCACCCACTAGCCAGGCCTGGGCCCTAGATCTCCCGTGCACAGGCACTGGCCACCTGGTCTGGTGCTGGGGTGGGAATGGCCTCAGGACTTTGGCGTGCAGCGAAAGGCACTTGGAGCCACCTCCAGGGTCCGCGTGGGGAGCACAGGCACACACAGAGCTCTCGCCCTGACCATCTGCGGTCTCAGTTCAGTAGTCAGACATGGTGGGAGGTGGGCCAGACCCTGGGGCTCAGTAGTGCTCCAACTTGAGGCTCCGGTACAAACAGCAGGTGAAGATCATGCCAAAGACCTATGCACAACAAGGGGGCATGAGTGGGCACCTCAGGGCTGTCAGCCATCCACTCCCCCCTCCCACCGTTCCCATGCCCACACCTGCACACAGGCAATACCGATGCCCACAGCTCCGATGACCCTCAAGTGGTCCTGGATGAACGTTTCCAGCTTGGTGATGCAGCCGCCCTGGCAGGTGGGGTGGCATGGTGAAGGTGAGCACTGGCCTGCAGTCTGGACTGCCCCCTTCGGCGCCCACTTACCTCCACCTTGTAGATGTTGGAGGCATGGTCCCGTCTCCCACAGTCAGGCACCACAGTCTTGCAGCAGCTGTCAGGGACCACACGCTTGCCCGCCTGGCCAGAGCGGGTCCACTCACTGTCTCGCCAGTCCTGAGAGTTGTTGCTGCCACAGCAGTGAAACTACAAGCAGCAAGGCTGAGCCTGGGCCCTCAGCCCACGCTGGGGAAGCCGCAGGCGCTCCTCCCAGTACCTACCTCCTGCTGTAGCTTGTCCACTGCGCTGGTCACACCCTCATGACCTGGCTGGTGGTACCGTCTGGTCATCGTGTCCTTTAGGTTCTCCTTGAGCTCTGTGTTCAGCTGGTGAGGAGAGGATCAAAGTCTGAGACTTTAGGTGGGGCTGGAGAGGCTCTGGGAGGTCCAGAGCTAGAGGGACAGGCTAAGGTTAGACAGTGCCCACACCTTCCCACCCATGAGCCCCAAGGGCAGGCAGCTCAGACACTGCAGGCAGGTCACCTCCCCCATGATCCCCATGGCCTGAGACCCAAGCCCTACCCCCAGGACCTGACGGCACAGTGGTCAACTCTGGTGGGGTGGAGGGTGGGGGTGTCACAGCACATCTGTCCCTCTGCACACTCCTGGGCAAGTTGTCCCCCATGGTCTGTGGAGTACCTCACCTGCTGATAGTAGACATAGGCCAGGACGCCCGCAATGATCTCCAGCAGGAAGATGATGAGGAGCAGGATGAAGTACTGGGGGGCAGGAAACCTGGTGAGGGGGGGTCCCCGCAATGGACACTGGAGTGAAGCCCCACCTCACAGGCTCCAGTGTGAGGGCTTTGAGCAACAGGTGGAGCTCAGGGCCACCCAGCTCCCAGTACTCCTCACAAAGCCAGGCCCTTACCTGAGGCCTGGGCAGGCAGAAGCACACGCCACCACCCAAGCACAGCAAGACCAGTCTGCAGTGACACAGCTCTTGTCAGGGTCCAGAGCCAGTCTCAGGTGGTCAGTGAGGCACCCCCCACTCTGGGCCCCTGTCCCTGCCACCCCCACCAGGGTGCCACCATGCCCTGCTGACCAAGCGCAGCAAGTTCCGCCGCTCCTTGAAGGTGGCACAGCAGCCCAGGACCCCAGTCACCATGACGACAACACCAGCCACCACCAGGATGTAGGCCGTGGCTAGGTAGGTGCTTGAGGCCAGCAAGCTGATGTAGTCACTCTTGAGAGCCAGCGTCCAGATGCCCACTGCCATGACAGCCAGGCCAGCCAGCTGTGGGCAGCACATACTGTCACCACTGCAGGCCCAGCTCCATGCCACGCCTAGGGTGGGGTGCAGGCCGTACCCGTCCTCACCCAGAAACAGCAGTTGAAGGTGAACAGCAGGTACTTGAGGCAGACTGTTCCGCATGTTGTCTTCTTCTCATTGAACTCGCCCATCCTGGTCTGGATGTGGGAAGGAGGTGGGACACCTGCAACACCAGGTCCTGACTGGTCGGGTGGCCAGATGCCAGAAGCCAGAGACAGACGGGGACACACGTATAAGCCTGCCTGCCTGACGGAGGGCCTGCAAGGAGCCTCCTTGGGAACTGAGTCACTTTCTGGCTGCAGCTTAGGAGCCCTGGCCCCAGCATCCAGGAGGGCAAATCACTGATGCCCATGGGGGTGGGGGTAGGGATTGGGGCAGACGCCTGGGATGGGCTCAGCAGACCCAGACCACCCCCACAGCATTCCCTGGGCCCCAGGCCCCAGGCTGGCAGGAAGCTGCCACTCAGACATCCACAGAGAGGCAAAGGAGCAGGGAACTCTGCAGGCCCAGCTCAGCTCTTTTCGGGTCTGTGCCCACATGGGGAGTGCAGGTGCCCACAGGTAGAGCCTACAGACCCACTGACCTCGCCCAAGTGGGTAAGCAGCTGTGCCCATCCCAGAGCCTGTGGGTACCAGCAGCTGGGCGCCCTGGGCCACGTTTCTAGACTTTCACCTGCCTCAGCCCCGCCCCATCCAGCCCTCACTAGGTGGCGGCCGTGGACAGCTCCTCGGTCAGGCAGGTGGGTGGAACTTCCCCAGGATCCTGGGCTAGGGGAACCAGGACAGGTCGCAGGTCACAGGGCTGGCCCTGACAGAGGCTGCCACCCCTTCTTGACTGCACCTTCCCTGTGGGCTAGAACTGCATCCGGAGCCACAGGGTCCATGCTAGAGCCAGAGGCGGTGAGCACCAGCCAGACCTGGTATTTTGGTCTGGGCTAGGGTGGGGCGGGAGGCAGTTCTGCACAGTCAGATCCTGGGGGGAGCTCTGGCCTCCCTGCCCCAGTCCCTCCCCAAAGTGCGCAGCTGTAGCCCAGGGGGGCAAAGCAATGACCTCCACCCCTGGATGGGGAATGGAAGAGGCCTTCTTCACTCCTGAGCAGCTGAAGGCAGACTAAACCCACCCCCAGAATTGAGGGGGGCCCAGACCTGCACCCCTGAGCTGGGAGGCCAGAGGGGACACCTTCAACCCTGAGTTGGGGCCCAAATATAAGGTCCATTACTAGGGAGGGGGCACAAGCACACTCCTGCCACTGGACATAGTGGTCTACACCTGTAATCCCAGTACTTCGGAGATTAAGGCAAGAAGCTCCTTGGTGAGCTCGAGGTCAGCATACACGACAGAGCAAAACCCTGTCTCAAAAAGCCAGACTTAAAAGACTTAACAGATCCCTGCTACTGTGTGTGCCCCCAGGCCAGCAAGGCCCAGGCCTACCGGGGTGGCTAATTTCCAAACAAAGCCTGGACTCTGGAAGATCATCGAGAAGTCGCCCCTCTTCCCAGCGCTGCCTGGTGGACTTGAGTTCCCAGGACCGGGCGTGGAAGATAGGCCCGGCCAGAAATAGCCCTGGCCGTCTGGGCAGGGCTGCCCATCTCAGGCCTTGGACCTCCGCGGGAAGCTCCGCGTCACCGCGATGAGGTCACCACACCCCCGCCCCGCCAGGCGAGGTCACTGTCCCGCCCACTGGCACCGTGCGGTGGGCGGGCCTGCGGGGGGGGGGACACCGGCGCCTGCGGACAATGCGTGAACGGGGTTCCTGCACGGAGGGCGCCGCCAGCCTGTCCAAGGCCTGGGAGCCCTCCTCTCTGCCCCCGTAAGCTCTGCCCGCCCCGCCGCCCGACCCATCCCCTCCGGAAGGGCCTGCGAGCGCTGTCCCGACCGGTCCGCCAGACCCGACCCACATCGGTTCCCCAAGTGCCCGGTGCCGGCCTTGGACGCCGGGAGCGCAAAGCCTCAGAGGCACCGGGACCCACTCGAGGCGCACTTACCAACCACGCAACAGAGTCCCAGGCGGCGCTGCGGAGACGGCAGCTCTGAACGCCGGGAATGCTAGGCCGGGGCCTGGGCGGACACGCCTGTCCTGTGCCCCGCCCCCAAAAGGCCCGTCCCCTCCCGGCCAAGGCCCCGCCCCTCGGTAGGCCGCGCCCTGCAGAGGCCCTGACCTCAGCCCTGCGGCTCGGGCAGGTTCATACCCGCGTGGGCGCAGGCGGGCGCCAGCAGAGCACCACGAGCCTCTGCGGGCCGAGGAGCTGCGGGCGGGCGGGGAAACTGCGGCCTGCTGGTGCCCACCACCCAGCGAGCACTGACGCTACACAGAGGAGGCAGTGCCCGGGGAGGGCAGCCAGAGGCCAATCCCCGCAACCTCTGGGGGTGGCAGGGGTCCGCGGACGAGAGCATGTCCAAGGGCCGGGACAGTGATAGCGCCGTGGCCCCTTTCGCTGCTATGGGTGTTGGGTGGACGCCTGCGGAGAGTGCGGTCTCTGCAGAGATCCCTAGTCGAGGCCATGAGGCCTAGGCGTGGGGCTGGGGGTGAGGGTAAAGGTCAGGCCCTGCCTGCGGCTGGATCGAACTCAGTAGCAGATTGTCACTGCCCTGTGCTCCCTGGTGAATCGGGACCTCTGCTGGACCCAGTACGCAGAACTTTGACGGATGGTGAGAGGGTGGTGCACGACCAAAGACACAAGGAGAGTTCCTGGCATTGGTGGTTCAGTGGTAGAATTCTCACCAAAGACACAAGGAGGACTCACACAGGGATCATAGCCCAGCACACCATAGAATATCCCAGACACACAGAGGGCCAAGGGACTGCGTCAGGGCGCGCTTTATTGGGCCATGCACTTTTTGCTGGACAGAGTGCAGAATAGCAGGGACACTCAAGGGAGGCCCTGCGGCATTGACCACCCACAGGTCAGTCCGGGTGGGGGTGTTGAGTGGGCAGCCCGCACGCAGAACAGGTGGCCTTCGAGGAGCAGCTCCTGCGGGGGCCCAGGCAGGCTGGTCACCTGGCACTGGGCAGGTGGCCGGAACCACATCTGTGGGGCCGAGTCCAGCAGCAGCCGCAGGCCGGTCTGGGCAGGCCCACGGTGTCCAAGGGCTTCCTGTGGCTGCTTCCCAGCAGCCTGGCCTCACAGGAGTCCCTCTCATCCCGCAGTCGTGTGTTCAGCTCCCTGAATAGGGGACGCAGCTGAGCTCCGAGGGTGCGAGTGAGGATGCGGGTAGGTGGGCCCCACTCCCTCAGGCCATAAGAGGGCAGACAAAGGAAGGCCTTCCTCCCAGCTGAACGGGGTGGAAACCGAGAGCATCCGGGAGCCCCACCGGGCCGGGCCTGAGCGCACCTGAGCAGCTCTAGCTGGCGAAGGAGGCTGAGCTTCTCTTTCTGCATGTTCCTGGAGACAGCGACCACGTCCCTGTGGATGGGGATGTGATGAGTGCAGAGGACCAACACGCGGGGCTGGGCTGGGAGGGAGCAGCCCGGCCTCGGCGCACCTCTGCATCTGCTCACGGCGGCCCTGCGCCTCGCCCTCCAATCTGCGGAGCTGCTCCTGCGCTCCCTCCAGCTGCGCGCGCAGAGCCTCCAAGACGCCCCGCAGCTGCGCGTGCTGGTCCTGTGCCTCCCGCTGCTCGGCGGCCTGGGCCTGTAGCTGCTGCTCCAGCTGCGGAAAGAGCGAGTATGCTTGCAAGCGCACCGGACGCCATGCCAGCTCCGCAGTTTTCGGGGCCGGGGGCTGGGCCGACAGGCGCGCTCACCTCCCGCTGCCGCAGCCCTGCGCGCTCCAGCTCCTGCTCGCGGCACTGCAGCTCCAGTTCCAGGTGGCCCCTGCGCTCCTCGCGGGGCGAATTCTGGGACGCACGAGGCACCTGAGCCTCGGTGCCCCTGAGGAGACCGCAGGGGACGGGGTGAAGGACTCGGAAAGGGGAAGACTCCTGGTAGGCCGAGGCAGGGGGGCCCACCTGGCTCCGCCCGCGCGGCCGATGCTCCTGCAGCTTCTGTTCCAGCTCTTCGTAGAGGCTGCGTACCTCCCGCTCGTGCTCGCACTCCCGCCTCGGGAAAAAGAGCGACAGCTGTGAGCACCCACCGCTGCTGCTGCTGCCGCCGCCGCAGACCCCGCCGCCGCTGACCCTACCGCCCTCACCGCCGCAGCGCCTGCTCCAGGCCGTCCCGCTCCCGGACCGCTGCCTCTAGGCAGGCAGACGCGCGCAGCAAAACGTCCTCGAAGGAGCCCAGCAGCTCGGGCCGCTCGAGCTGCAGCCGGGCCCAGAGCGACCTCACAGCGCGCTGCCTGCAGGGGACAACACCGAGAGGCCTGCGGCCCAGGACTGCCTGGCTCACTCCACTGGGCGCCATTCCCTCCTGGACCTATGTGCAACCCCGCCCCACCCAGGGCCTCAGCCTCCCGGAATGCAAATTCTGCAGGAAATCACGCCCGGTCGCTCCTGCTCCTGGCAGACAGCCGTAGGTGGCTGGGCTTGAGGACCCGCGTGGGCCCCAGGCCGCATTCAGACCCACACGAAGCAGAAGCAGGCGGGCCACTGCCTCGCCACTCACTCGCCCAGGACCCGGGCCACCCCCAGCTGCTCCAGTGCAGCGCAGAACTGCTCCACATCCTCCTCATCTTCCTCTTCTTCCTCCAGGGAGCCCTGGGAGCCCTGCACATCCCACGACTCAAAGGTTTCCTCGGGAGTCCACGAGGGGGTCACACCCTTTGCTGGTTGCAGCCCCACAAGCCTCCCTGCAAGCACAGGAGAGATTAGGGACAGCTTTGCCACCCTGGCCTTCCGGCACCCCACCCCCCATATCCTGCCCTCTCCCGGGCTAGGTTTCCTGTTTTTGTTCCTTCTGGTCTTATTGGCCTGGGAATGGGAGGTGACAGCCAGGTCCCAGCCCCACTGGGGCCTGGCAGGGGCATGCATTGGGGACAAGAAAGTCAGGCCACACATGGGCAGAAGTGAGGGTGGGGAGGCCCAGCTCACCCAGGCCCAGACAGAACTCGTGGGCAGTGAGGAAACCAGCGTGGGCCTGGTCCAGGCTCTCAAATACGGCCTCCAGCTGCTCCGGCGTCAGGCGCAGATCATTCTGCAGGCCCTGGCCAGGCGGAGGGCAGGGTGAGCGCCCAGTCAGCCCTGGCAGCTGGCTCTGTAGACCGGGCCTCACCTGCAGGTCCTGTCGGGTGATGAAGCCCTTAGCTTCCTTGTCGCACAGCAGGAAGAGCTCCTGGGCTTGCTGCAGCACCGCTGGGCCTGGACCATGCCCTGCAGAGGCCCCCTCCTCCTCCTCCTCCTCCTCCTCCTCCTCCTCCTCCACCTGGGTCTCCATAGCTCCGGGCTCCTCAGGGCTGGCCATGGGGCTGTGGAGCCAAGGGAGGGCAGGAAAAACAGGAGTGGGGTGCAAGCGCGGCCCAGGGCCTCCTGCTCCCACCAGGAAGGTATGACAGAGGTGTGGGTGGGACTGCGCAGGGGTGGGGGACCCCAGTCCGGTCAGGTGGCACAGACTTGAGGAGCAGTGGGCTGGAGAACAGCCGCAGCCCGGGATGAACCAGCGTAGGACAAGGGCTGGGGGTGTCAATCTCCAGGGCTGATTGTGGGAGCCCTGGTGAGGAGGGCAGACTGATGCCTGGCAGCAAGAAGAGAGGCCTTGGGGTGAAAGAGGCCCCATCACATCCTGGAGTTAGGGTCCCAAGTTGGGCTTGACCAAAAGGACTGGGCCAGTCCTGGTCATGTCTTTCTCTCTTGGCCGGGCCTGCGATGCCTGGGTGTCCTGCAGCTGGCAGGTAAGGTAAATTCCTCCCACCCGGCTCCCAGGCCCCACAGGGCAGGTGCAAGGTTCCAGCCTCAGGACGGATGTTGGGTGCCTCCAGCTCTTATCAGCACTCCTAGATACTGGACTTAATACCCCCTCCCCTGACTCGTCTCTTGGGTCTAGTCCCAGATCCTCCTGTGGTTCCTTCCACACCCTCAAAGGAACGCCACCCATAGTTGGGGGCACCTGCCCTCTGATTTCCAACCCTGGATACTCTCCCACAACTACACCCAGCCAGCCACCCCACCCCACCTAGGACTCAGGAGGGGCGATCTCCGGAGAGAGCAGGTCCCGGGTGGCGGCAGGCAACAGGAAGGATCAGGCAGGGCAGCTCTCAGCCTCCCTAGATTCAGGTCCACAGTGCCGGAAGCCACGCAGCAGCAGAGCCAGGGAGGGGGAGGAGGGCGGGCCATGGACTCCACACCCCGGCTGCCTTGTCCTGGGCTGGGGAGCTCGATCAGCCCAGCTGGGACCAGGGTGACAGTCCCTACCTGCCAGCTGTGCCTCCGCACCTGTGCTGCTCCCGGAACCATGCCCACCACGCCCCACCAAACCCCATGCTCTCTGCCTGGCCACCGTGCAGACCAGGACCCTGGCGGGCCCTGGCCGCAGGCAGAGCCACACTGTGTCACGGTATCCTGCTTCTCTAGCAGCTCAAATGGCTGTCCCAGCAGAGCCACGGGGACAGCAACAGACCCCACCTCCTGGACACCAGGGATCCCTATGCCCTAGGATTGTGGCTGCTGACTGGGAATACCAGCCACCCTTACACACACACCCCGCATCGTCCAGGCTACAGTCACCAAAAAGTGTGTAGGAAAATGCTGTCAGGGACTAGACCAGATGCCTCCAGTCTAAAGCTGGGAGGTTTTATTCTCTACACTTCCAGTTTTGTTTGTTTTTTCTGCTTTGTAAATAATAAAATCTTATACTGGGAAGTGGTCTTTAAATTATCAGCACTAAGCCCTTGTGCAATGGGAATGAGTGAGCCCAGGGAGGTCACCTTGGGGGCCCCAGCACTCCCTTGGGGGCACAGCTGGGTGCCCTCCTGCTACATGGGGATCCCACCCACTTCGTGGGATCCCCTCCCACCCAGCCTCCGCCCAAACCCACCTGGACCCTGGGCTGTGCTTCCAGCCTGTACTAGCCCTGGGAGCCGCGTTCCCTCTGCTTCTCAGGTAGAACCACAGCAGACTGGGCCTATAGGACAGGACCTGGAGACTGGAACTGCACCAGGGCCAGGACCTGCCTGGCCGGCTTGTCCGGTCCCTTGCCCCAGCTCCCACAACCGTTATTGTTGGCTGGGGGCTGCCACCACAACACCCACACCTTCCAGGAGGGGGAGGGGGCTGAGCCTGTGGCTGGGCACCAGCACTCCTCACCCACGGGTCCTTACCGCTCTGGCTGCTTCCTGGCAATGGACACCAGGGAACTCCTGGGACAGGTACACTCCCCTTGGCTAGCACCCCTCCTCAGCACTCCAAGGTATTGGCAGCAGACACGGCCAGGAGCACGGGGACAGGGAGGCCTAGGCCCTGCATTCTGAAGTCAGGGACGCCAGGGAGCATAGAACTCTGTGCACTGGCCACAGTGGCGTGGCACAGACACTCCCAAGTCCCCAGCCCTCACTCCAGGAGGCCCCTCGTGTCCAGCCCTGAAGTGAGCCCACACCCACTGTGTCACTGTGTGGTGAGGAGGTGTGGTGACACCTTTTGTAAACACTAATTCTTTTTCCCAAATGTTTCTATTGGCCCTTGGCAAGTTGTGCCCAAGAGTCATCCAGGCAGCCTGAGGGCAGAGTAGGGGCAAACAAATGAGTCCTTGGGAAGCAGAAGGCACAGGAGAGGAGGACCCCACCCAGCTGGCAGAGATGCCAGGCCCAGCAGTGCAACCCTGGCAGAACTGACAGGCAGCTGCAGAGACACTGGCTAGCTGGTAGGAGCAGTCTCTCAACAACACGTCCCCAAGCAAGGTGGGGCAGTCACACTGGTGTGAAGAAGGCAAGCTGAGCACTGCACATCTGCCATCCCAGCACTTTGAGAGGCTGAGGCAGGAGAATCACAAGCTCAAGCCCAAGCAACATAGGGACTTAGCAAGACCCTCACCAAAAGAAGAAGGAAAAAAAGGCTAGAGATGTAGCTCAGTGTAAAGGCCCTGGGTTCAACCCCTAGTACTGCCAAAAAAAAAAAGTAAAAGACACAAAGGTTGAGCTGTGGTATTTTATTACATATACTTTGGCGAAAATAAATAATTCCTCACACGTATTATTCAGCAAAACAAGAACAAAGGCAGTGCCGGTGTGAGGTTCTCAAGAGGAACCTGCACTGGGAGGGGCAGGCAGGGGAGAGGGCTAAGGCACAAACACCGGAGTTCCCCACCCCAGGCAGCAAGTGAGTGGTTGGGGGTGCACGCAAAAACCTCTTCTTTGCAGTATGAAGGGTCCCAATCCTCACTCCACACTGGGTAACTGGAGAGGCTGGGGGTGGGGTCTGGCCAGTGCAGCTGAGCGCCTGGACAGGGAGGCTGTGGGGTCCAGCCGAGCAGGCAGAGGGCACTCAGCATGGGGGCAGGCCTGGAGGGTGCTGGGGGACTGTGGGCTCCACAGCTGAGGGGTCCACAGGTGTGGCATGGTCTGTGGGTGCTCGCATGCGCAGGGCATCTGGTGGAAAGGCCACGTTGGTACAGAAAAGACCCAGCAACAGCTGGCGCTGGCACTCTTCCCACTTGGCCAACACATCACTCAAGGAGAGGTTGCTGCGCATCCAGCTGGGCAGCACCTCCCGGTAGCTGGCACAGGACAGTGGCACAGCAGGCAGTGACCGAGCACGGCGCAGCTCTGTGGGCTCAGACAGCCTGCAAGAGGGAGGGCACAGGGTTTCAGTGGGGGCCCTGGGGCTCTGGCCTGGGCATGTGGCAGTCAGGTAGCTCACCTGGAGGACAGGTGGCTGCCCAGCCTCCTTTTAGCACGCATCACCAGGTACTGGCAGATACTGCCTGTCTGCTCCTTCATCCACTGGATGTCCTCAGGCACGTCGGGCAGCCACTCCAGCAGGCTGGGGAGAGGCACAGGCCAGCATTGCAGCCAGGTCTCACAGGGCACTCACAGGGCAACCACCACCCATGAGGACCCCAGCCCTGTCCTCAGTGCCTCCTCCCCTACCCCTTCTTCCTCGCACCGGACGGTGAAGGACACAGCGCTCTCCAGTGGCAGGGTGTAGGGCACCATCATGGCTGTGGCCAGCCGCACAGGCAGCATGTTGGACAGTGTGGTCACCAAGTCCCTGGGCTCCACACAGGCTTCCAGCAGGGCTGCAGACAAAGAGATCGGGGCCAGTTGGAAAGCGGGCCTAGCCCAGGGCCGCCCGGCACCTACATCCCCACAGCCCTGTCCTCCCGCTCTCCTGCTGCACACCCTCATTGAGTCTTGTGGGCAGGTGCTCTAGTATGTGGTCCTCAACGGGTGGAGGCAGCTGCTCCTCGGCACTGACCCTCTGCACGCCCCCGCTGGCCCCTTCTGTGCGCTCCTCCTCCTTGTCGCCTTGGGCGGGAGGCGGTGCCAGCAGGGGGTTGGGCTGGTTCAGGAGACCTGCGCAGGGGTGGGGTGAGACAAATGAGGGGCTCTCAGTGGCCACAGGCAGTCAGCTGGCTCGCAGGGGGCATGCAGACCCACCACCCACTGGCCCAGACATGCCACACATACCATTCCGCCTCAGGAAGCGCAGGCCGTCCTTGTAGCCCTGCTTGCACATTTCTCTAAGCACCTGTGGCAGAGGGACCCAGGTATGGCCTGCTCTGCCTCCTAGAGTCCCTGAAACCCTGTCTCAGCTACCACCCTGTGACCACCACCAAGCTGTCCTACACCCAGTACAGGCACGAGCAGGAGAGACCAGTCGTGCTGCCTGGAGAAGGCGTGCAGGCCACAGTACTGCCCAGTGCTCTGAACAGGCCACAGGGCCCCTGCCCACCCTTGGCTCCTTCTCCCCCTGTGCTCTGTGGAGACAGGGTGACAGGCCAGCCCCTCACCATAGGCTCTGGCGGGAAGAGGGCCTTAGAGAGGCGGTAGAGGTTGCGCAGGTTGAACTGGATGCTGGTGTTGGTGACCCGAAGTTCATGGATATTAGTGGAGCTGTCCTGAGGACAGATGTCGCTCTCCCCAGAGAATGGAGAGACAGTGATGGTGTTCTTGAGCTCATAGAGCGGCAGGTTGTCTGAAATGCCACCGTCCACATAGCGCTTTGTGGAGACACACAGATACACAGACATGGTCACATGGTAAGGGGTAAGCTGGCTGCCCCACCTGGTAGCTATTTTGTTTGGACCTTTCACCTACTAGGCACTGCACACCAGCTGGCCTGGGCACTGAGCAGATGGCCAGACATCTGGGGGGGCAACCACAGGAAGTACACATCTCCCCAGGGCCACCCTCCTGCCTGCTCACTTATTGAGTAACGGGAAGTTCTTGAGGCAATAGGCAGCAGGGGCAGGGCAGGGCCCAGGCCACTGTCCATCCCAGGTCCCAGCCAGACAGCAGCTGACTCCGCCACCCCCCAGAAGGTGCTGGGGCAGGCTGGGACCGGGATACTCACCACTCCTTGGAGGGAGGGAGGGATGAGCCCACAGTACACAGGGATGAAGGTGCTGCAGACATTGGCCTACAGGGCAGGACAGAGGGACAGGTGAGCGGGGCCGGGGGCACCCTGTGCCCCCCTGTGGCCCACCAGGCCCACCTGGATAAGCTCGTCCTTGGAGCTGAAGTGGGAGATGATGACATTCTCACCATCCGACACCCGGGTCAAGGAGATGCCCAGCCGCCCACTGGCACGCTCATAGCAGTCGTCGGGCAGGGTCTTCAGCAGGCAGCCGCGGATGGTCTTCACCAGGTTGAAGGAGGGGTGCAGGGGTCCTAGGAACCGTTTCCGGGCCTCCTTGGACACCTCAATGATGTTGGCACCTGCCTCACCTAGTGCAACAAGCCCAAGTCAGGGGCCAGCACTGCTGGGCTTAGCATCTCCCCAGTATGGCTTCATACCCCAAGTCCACAGTGCAAATATCTGTGGCACCACCACTGACCCTGAAGGCTTCCCACCATAGGGCCGGGCTCACAGTTGGGACTTTCCACATCTGTCCCTAGGTACAGTGAGGCAGGCCACCACCATGGGGATGGAAGACTACAAGGGCTGGCCAGCTGGGACTGAGACCTGCCCTCTGCCTGGTATTTTCCAGCTGCCTGTCCCCATGAGTCACTGGGCCTAGCATGGCACACAGCCCAGGAGATGGGAGAAAGCAGAGGCTCAACTCTGACCAGGCTCAGCCTCTACCCACTTGGCCAGATCCAGTAGGGGGCCAGGCACACGAAGACCAGCCAGCTCAGGGCCATAGGCCCAAGGACAGCAGGCTGAAAGTAGGCCCACCTTCTGGGAAGACAAAACTGTGGCCCTCTGTGACCAAGGGCAGGCACTCCAGCACTCTCTCAGAGGCTCACAGTTGCTGAAGAGTCAGTGCCAGAGTGGCTAAGGAGAGGAGGACCTTTGAGGAGAAGCTGAGGGCCATGACCTCCTGGGCCCCTGCTGGGTAGGAGGGGATGCCTGCCACACCACAGGACCTCTGAATGCCCACCTGCCACCACTGGGAGGCAGCTTCCCAGGGGGGATGGCAACTCTGTGGGAAATGGCCCAGACCCGTAGGGTAACCTAAGACCAACAGGCAGACTGCACTCACCAGTCTGAAGATCTCCAAGGGGGGGACACAAAAGTGAGAACTACTGTGCCAATCTCCTCCCCTTAAGGGCAGAGGTCACAGAAAGGCAGCAGGGGAGAACCCTGGGGAGACTCCCGCTGGGCAGGGCATTCGGTCACCTTGGCTGACCTAGTGGGCTGGGGGCTGGGCAGCAGTTCCCAGGACTTGTGAGGACGCTGTGTGCTGTAAACACCACACACGTGGCAGGGCGCCTGCATGTGTGATAGAGGCCCAGCCCAGCGCACTTGGACCCTGGCACTCCTGTCCATGCGAGATGGGCAAGAGGGCTGGCCACAGCTGGGGAGCTAAGCTGGAGGGCACTGGGTGGGGAGCTGCTGCCCACATCCAGCCCAGACCCTGGCAGGGCTCTTCCTCCAGGGCCCTCAGGAGGAAACAGGCTACCGGCCCAGACACTCCTTGAGGCCACCCTCGCTTGACACTGGCCAAGGCAGCCTAGAACTCCAAAGTCCCAGGGGGTGTTGAACGCTGCCCTGGAGGACAGGGCGACTCAGGCCCCTCCTCACCTCCGGTCCCGCCCCCAGCCACTTTCTCTTTCCATCAGAACGGTGGCACCTGCTCACCCCAGCCTTCACCCCGTGGGCACCCTCGAGCATAACACACCAGGCCCACCCTGGCCCCAGCCCCAGCCCGGCCCCTCACCCAGGCAGGCCCCGGTGACCAGCGCCGTGGCCGTGAGGGCTCCGGCAGAGGCACCATAGATGTGCGTGGCGTTGGCTACCAGGAAGGGCGCGTGCTCGCGGAGGCAGGAGGCCACGCCGATGTGGTAGACGCCAAGGAAGCCGCAGCCCGCGAACGAGATGTTCCACTTCGCCTCCCGGGGGAACATCGCGGCTCCGACCCCGAAGGCAGCTGTGCGGTGCCGCTGTGGCTCTGTCCCCGCCGGTGGAGGCGGAGACGCTGCTCCACCGGGCGGCTAGGCAGCGTTTTAGCGCGAGCGGGGCGGGGCCTGGGGCGAGGGCGGGGTCAGTGCCCGGACCAACCGGAGCGTGCACAGAACGGCCGCGCCCCCAGTCCCCGCCCCTCGGCCCGGCGCGACACCTGTCGGGTGCTGCCACCTGCCGGCGCGCGCAGCCTCTGGCCGGCCCGCCCGCGGGGCTTTGTAGGGCCCCCGAGTACCGAGTCACGCGCCGGGCGTCCGCATCTGCCAGACGCCCACCGAACGCTAAGGAGCTCCCCTTGCGAAGGCACGCGCGAAAGCCGCCTCTGGACCGCGAGAACCTGAACACGCGGGCCTGGGTTCCAGGGCCCACCGACCCTCCCGCGGACCGGCCCCTGATCGTCCGTGCCCCCTCTTCCCCGCCGCTTGCCTGGCCGCACCTGCGGGTCCGAAACGCGTTACTCCTGCCAGGGTCCGCGGGGTCTGACGGCCTGGCCGCTCCTCCCCTGCTAATTCTCCAGAAGGCGGGCACTCCCCGTGATGTCACCCGCCCTCCTTCCGCATTTTTCAGGGATTGCAGGGCAAACTGGGTGGCTGGAATCCGGGTCAGCGTCCCTTGAGCCGCGCTCCACCCCGGAGCCTGGGTTAGGAGGGAGGTTCGGCCTCCTTGCTGGAACTCAGCTTCGGGCCCGCTGAAGCCAGGGCTGCGGGCGTGCTGTGGGATCGCCCTGTCTTGTCCTCAGCCTCTCTTTCGGCAGCCTCTTACTCAGGAGACCGAATGCAGGAAGAAACAGCCTGAGGTCTGCCTGCCCCGGCCCACTGCCGCCACACAGAACTGGGAGCGAAAGGAGCCGGACAAACTGGCGGCCCGGGGTCAGGGGCGGCCCTGGAGAAGGTTAACAACTGAGCTGAGGTACACATAAGCAGCGTCAGCCAGGCCAACGCCCACGCGCAAAGGCGGGGCGGAGGCTGAGGGGAAAGGGCAGAGCCGGAGGCTAGGACCCACTGGATCTGAAAGCTCCTCGGTTTGACAGCCCCACATCCCTTGGTGGCAGTCAAGGGTGGCAAACCCACTGGAGCTGGAAGGGTGGGGCTGGGGTAAGGGTTTAGCCTGAACCTGAGCCGGCTGCAAGTGTGTGGCACAGTGGGGAAAGGCCCCCAAGGCTCATTGCGGTGGCCACTGAGGCGGAAGCCCAACTCCCCACTACTGGCTCCAAGGGCAGGATTGGAGGGGTAGCACTGCGTCAGAGCAGGGACCTCTGTCCCCGTTTCCACAGAGGGCTAGGCTGTTTTGGGTACATCCCCCCAGGCCCTTGGGAGGGTCAGGCGCCAGCAGATCAGAGCTAGAACAGGACAGGGCCTTCCGGGAAAGCATACCACCCAGGTCAGGCTGAACCCCCAGGGACACCATCATGAGTCCTTGGGCATGCCCCTTCCTCATGCCCATGGCACCCAAGGCAGTACAGCCTTCCCTTTGGGGCCTACCTTGGAACTCAGCTTCGCCTGGAAACCTAGGCTCCCCCAAGTGGTGTCCCCAGTCCCTGAAGCCCAGTGCACCTGGTGCTAACACCCTACCAGGACCAGGACCTTAATTTTCTTCTCTTCCACCCACCGGGCCCCCAAGCCCTGTTTCACTCTCACCTAGTCCCTGGCTCTAAAGACAACCAGAGCACACGTGGAGTACAGTTCAGAGGTAGGTGTCTCTGTGGCAGCATTAGTGCAGACTTGGGTTTTATTGCCAGCACCACACAAAGTAAAAAAAGGGCAGTCATGACTCTTCCCCACCTCAGGATCTTCCATGACCCCAGCTGCTGCCTGCACAGGGTTCTACCCACGTTGGCTACAGTTCACTCAGGCAGGCGCTGCCCACTGCAGTGTCCCAGGTGGCTGGGAGTACCACAGCCAGTCAGTGCCAGAGGGTGGGGAGGGGTACAAGCTGCAGGAGGGCTACAACTTCTCTGTACTCAGCCCATTTCAGGCCATAGTCTGAGGGGAGGGAGACCACTCTGTTTTTGTCTAGATGTCCCCAAGGCCTCATGAAGTCATAGGGTTTTTTCAGAGGTGGCTACATCTATATTAACTCCTAGAACAACGCAAGGATTAAGGGTGAGTGACTGCTCTGCTGATCAGTACACTGACTGGATTGGCATCGCCCCAATCCTGGTAGACTGGCTACACTGTAAGGGGACTGAGAAGAGGCTTGCCTCGTTTGTTGCTTTTCCCCGCCATGAACTATTGCCCCTCTGCCATGTGCCACCCTCCCATGGAACCAGCCACGACTGAAATCTGCAAACTGTGAGCTAAATCTGTCCTCTTTTAACTTTGGGTACCGGGTACTTTAGTCACTAAGACAACCCTAGAAGCCAGTGACAATAAGCACTTGGCCCTCTGCCCACGACACCTCCACACCAGTAGGATGAGCAAGTGTTGTCTGTCTCCAGAGAAACAAGGGACACTTGACTCTGAGGTATGCTCAGTCAGTACCTTCACCTGTGAAACCTGGGGCTGCCAACTCCACTCCTGGGCACAAACCACCTGAGCAGAGCCCGTCACACCAGCCAAACCCATGGTCAACCTCTGCTGTTCGCGTTTCCAAGCAAAGCTGGTCTGGTGTTTCCTAGAAGTCGCAAAACTTTGCTCTGGGCCTAGTACCCTGCTTAAGGACCACAGGAAGTGGCTCAGACAGGTCCAGCTCCTCCTTGCTCTGCTACAGCCTCGCCTGGCTCAGTCTGCATGGATGTGGGAGTGCAGGTGTCCTGTAGCTGACACAAAGCGCTCACAGGCTGCCTGAGGTACATAAGGCTTTATTCGCAGAGGGAGGGATTTAATCAAACAGGCCAAACCCCATGTCGTCATCAGACTCTTCAGACTCCTCTTTCTTCTCTTCTTTCTTCTCCTCTGCTGTAGAGAAGAGGAGCACGGTGAGCACTGCCCAGCACTCACCCAGACCCCACCGTGACAAGCCCAAGCGTCTGAGACTTGGGCCCTGCCCGCTCACCGGCCTCCGCTCACCTGCAGCCGGGGCCGGACCAGCAGCGGGAGCTGCAGAACCAGGGGCAGCAGCAACGGCCGCAGCCCCGCCAGCTGGCGCACCGGCAAGTTTGCCAATCCCTGCAGAGCAAAGCAGGGATGAAAGTAAAGCCCGTCCTCAGCCAGGGGGGCGGAGAGCCAGGGAAGCTGGTTTCCACAAGCACAGCAGCGCGCTCCACAAAGTAGATCACATCACAGGGCACTGTCACAGGACCCCGTTCCTCCCTATACACAGGCAGGAAAATGCCCCCACCCTGATCCACCAAAGGAGGTTTCTACCCAGGAACTTAGCTTCCAGAAATGAAGCCACAGCCAAATCATTCAGAGCTAAGTTCGACAAACATGTTCACAACTGGGCAAGGGGTCTGCTGCCCTGTCCATAGCAGTGAGCTGAGAACCCACAGTTCCATGAGTAGGCTTTTCCTATCCAATGTACAAGGGCAGAAACGCTGCCCTTCTCAGTGGGCAGTAAGAAGTCAGTGTCCAGGCCTATCAAGTGCAGTCTGGTGCCACCATCTGCCCAGAAAAGAGGCCCAGGAGCCTCTGGTCACCCCTGGCACCCCCACACCTGCTCCCATCCCACTGAAAGAAAGCTCTCAATGAACTATTTACAAAAGCTCAAAATCTGCAAAAAGGACAAGGGGAGAGGGACAGCCAGGCCCCAGGGACCAGAGTTGGCAGGTGGAGGAAGAGTTCGGGGCATCCATTCATAAGGAAGTGTCCAGAAGCGCCTCTAGCATGAGCCCATAAGAGGCCTTGCTCATTCCTTCAGGTCAAGCTTCTAGAGTGCTGTGGTCCACAAGCGAAACCTGGCAGGTCATAGCCTGACCAGCAGGAATTAGAATGGACCATAAAAATAAAAACCCTTCCACATAAACTCACCCTGGGCGATTACATCTTCGATGTTTTTCCCATTCAATTCACCGATGACCTGAAGTAGACAACCACAGCCGGCAGTCAGTTATTGGAGGGGCGTGGCTGACCTGTACAGGCCAACCTGGTAGCCATCAGCCACACAGAGAACCCACACAGGGGTTCTCTGACTAGTGTGACTGGGAGCTGAAACTAGTTGCTACGATTTCAACTTGGCAGTGCGAAAGGATTACAGTCTCTTACTGCTTATGATACGTGCAAGATTATTGGATGAACTAAAGTACCACTAAAATTATCTTTGGCTAAAATTTGCCTGACACAGGAGGCCCTGGGTTACGTGCCCAGCACTACCGAAAACGTAAATGGGAAATAAAACCGCTTTCATAAGCTTTTTATTTGCAATACCAGGGACTGACCCCAGGGTTTTAGCTGTGCTACACCCAAGCCCTTTTAATATTTTACTTTAAGCCAAGTTCTTGCTAAATTGCCCAGGCTGGGCTCCGACCTGGGCTCTGCCTCAGCCTTCCAGGGTGCTAGGATTACAGGCGTGTACCACCTTGCAAATCTTGCTTTCGGGAATGTTAAGTTGCACGTCAGAACCGCACTAAATATGTCAGACCACAGTGGTTACCCGGACTGGCACCGGCCTCCCTCAGTCTCGCGGAAGACAAATTCAGAGTCACATGCGCAGGACCCACTGGCGTGAGACAGCGCTCACAGCGGTTTGAGGGCCCAGGGCGGCAGCTACCTTATTAAGCCGGTCATCTTCTGCCTCGATGCCCACGCTGTCCAGGATCTTCTTTATGTCCTTGGCGCTGGGGGAGGAGTTGCCTCCGAGGACGGCCAGTAAGTAAGAGGCCACGTAGCGCATGCTAAAGGAGACACAGGGCGGCGGCGTGAGCACGACGGCCTCCTCCCCACACCAGACCACCCGGGCGAAGCCATGTGGGGCTCGGTCCCAGGCCCCCGCCCCAGAAAGTCCTAGGGGGCTCCCGCTCACCTCGCGCGCCGCCCCCGGGCCCGGGCCCAGCGGTGATACTCACTTGACGGCGGCTACACACAAGGATCACGCGTGCGACCTCTGCAACGTCCAGCAGCGAAAGGAAAGGGCCGGCGCAGGGGGCGGGGATAAACTGTTACCCAGAAGCCTCCGAGCGCGTGCGGCGAGGGCGCCCACAAGTGACTTAATAGAGCGATCAGCCAATCACAACACGCAAGAAGCCATCGTCTGTACCCAGTCGAGAATTGCTCGGCAAGAGTGAAAAGCCGTTCGGAACGGGTGTTTTTTGTAAACCGTGGAGCGAGGGTCCCTAGAAATCTATGGGGCGGCAGATTTGTCGACGTGAAGGGGACTGTAGGTCCCTTCAGCAACTAGCTCGCTGGCATGCCACGAGGGCCTATAACTCCCAACATACAAAGCGGCCGCCTCGCTGAAGACGCGTCCTTGCTGGCAAACTGCCACTCCCATGTTGCACCGCCGCGGGAAGTGCGCAGCTGCCGGCTTTTGCTGGCCGCACGTGGAGTTAGGTGAAGGAGGTCCTTCGGTCTTTGGGTCTCTGGCTGAGGCAGCCAGAGGTCCAATCTCCCGCCAAGACCGTTGGCGCCATATCTGGCAGGGCTCAAAGAAGTGGGCAGCCCTACTGGAGGCAGACTCTCTGGACCCTGTCCTGTGAGTCCAGGCGGCTCGGCCGGGAAATAGGTAGCCCTGTAGCCCTGGCGCAGAGGAGGCGGTCTCATCAGTGGCCTAGGAACGGCTTATCCCTGCACCCCGGGAATGGGAAGACCAGAGTGATAGGCCTCCACGCTGACCCAGTCGGTCGAGAACTGACCTCAGTGTTTACGTGATGTCGTCACATATAACTCACAAACCCCTTGCATCAAGGACTCTGAGCACTCCAGGGTCCTGAGAGGGAACAGACCTGCCCATGTCTTTGCAGAATATGTGCTGTTGTGCAACTGATACAGGGGAAATGCAACTCTCAACCTGCTAGGTGGCAGATACGCCGTTTACGTTCCCCAAAACCGAAGAATGAATTCTAAGAAGCAACGAAGGCTAAGTGTAGGAAGTATTTATTGAGGAGGTGGGGGATATAGCCCCCGAGAGACAGGAGACCTGGAAAATGGGTTGCATGGACTCCATTTTACAGAGTAAGTTTTATGACAACACTATGATCTACCAATAAGATTTTAAGTTTAGCTGCTTAAGTAATATTGATCTAATGGGGAAGTGGGTAGCATAGCAAGTTACCTGGAAAGAACAAGGACCTTTGTAGGGAAGAAGAATCAGGGGTTCCCACGCACCCCCTGGGGCAACTGATGTTAATGTTACTTTACTGTTCATCTCTTTCTTGGGGAGGTAGGTAAGCAGTTCAGGCTGGCCTTGAGCTCACTTTGTAGCCCAGGCTGGTTTTGAATTTAACACAATCCTCCTGCCTCAGCTTCCCGAGTGCTGGGATTACAGGTATGCGCCACCATGCCTGGCCATTTTGTCTTTAACTTGAGGCTTGTCCTCTAAGAGATGGCGTCTCCAGCCAGAGTTGTAATATGTTTTCATCCTCAGTATTGACTCTTGCGGGCCTAGCCCTGTCTGCCTATAATATTTCTACCTAACTTAGCTGTCTATAATATTCCCCCTTGTGAAGAGGTTTGCCTGCCATAAGGGGCCAGAGGGGATAACCATTTTAGCTGATGGAGGGCTGTAGTTGTAATCAGCAGTCAGAGATTCCAAATGTTCTCAGGAGACTCCAGGTGCCCCATCTTGGGCAGGTACATAGCATCAAGTCTGGAGGAGACAAGGGCAAAGAAACAGTTAAGTATCAATGGACCAAATAATAAGATCAGCCAGGCATGATGGTGCACACCTGTAATCCCAGCACTCAGGAGGCTGAGGCAGGAGGATTGGCACAAGTTCAAGGCCAGCTCGGGCCACATAGCAAGACTGTATCAAAAAATATATATAATAATAATAAGATCAACAAGACTTATGAATATAACCAGCAAATGTTTCCACCAGGAAGAGCCAGTAATAGCCTACCACAAAGAGAGTAAGAAGAAGGTCCAAGAAATTTTAGAATCTGATAAAGCATTAACGTGTCATTTAATATCTTGAACAGCCATTGAGATATTAGCAGGAGGATCAGGAATGCACATACAACATTCAGCTTTTACAATTGCACAAATATCCCCTTGTGCTGCTGTTAGAATATCTAATGCCATCTGATTTTGGAGGACAGACTCAATGACTTGCCTCATTAATTTTACTTTTTTTATTTAGGAGAAAGAGCCCAGTTGAGGTGTTAAGGCCCATTGAGTAGAGTTAGCCAAGGCCTCCATATGTGGCATGGCATTTTCTAATCCCAGGGAAGGGATAAAAATAGTAGCCAAAAGAGCGTACCAGTGAAACACACTTTTATTTTATTTTTTAGCCTTTTTGAGACAGAGTCTCGCTCTGCAGTTCAGGCTGGCCTTCACTTTGTAGCCCAGGCTGCTTACGAACTTGCAGCAATCCTCCTACCTGTTTCCCAAGTGCTGGGATTACAGGCATGTGCCACCATGCCCAGCTAAAATTATTAAGTTCTTTTTTTAAAATTTTTTTTTCTTTTTGGTACCAGGAATTGAACTCAGGACCTTGTGCTTTCCAGGCAGGTACTTGTGCCACTGAGCTATATCCCTGGCAAAAACACTTTTAGACCATCAGTGTTGTAGAAGGGGTAAGTTTGTACATAGGTTGATAATTTTTTAAATGAGATTTTATTGGTACATTTTAGATATACATAATGATCACATTCATCATAGAAAATTTGTACCTGTACATGATAGAACTTTTCCCCCATTCCCCTACCTGCCCTGCAACCTCTGCTTTCCTCCCCATTTATAAAGCTTTGTTTTCGTGTTTTCTGGTCAATATTTTTGACACTCTTGCCTTATAATCAGGCAAATCCCACTGTGCATCTCCCTATAAGGGGGTATTCAGGAGTGCAAATTGGTTCCACAGGACCAGTAGTGCCACTTGGAGCTTCCCATCTAGTTTGAGGGTGATTAAACTGGTAAATTGCATTATAAATCAGTCTTCCACCAGTAAAGTTATGGTGTATATACACTGTTTGGGAGGCCATCCGTCTCAGTATTTAGAGTTAGCTCAATGGGAATAAGAGAATAAGATTTCTTTGTTCTCAACGTAAGGGGCCTTTTTACTAAGTTTTCTTATAGACATACAAAGTCATCTCATAACTGAAAGTAGCCACCTTTATACCTATGATTGTTGACACTCTGATGATAGGAGCCTTGCTCTTCCTTAACAGAGGTTTTACCAGAGTCTGTAGAAAGACTTTAGTAGCATTTTTAGAAAAACTAATTTGATTATGTCCAGGATCATTAAAGATATAGTTTATAGGTCGCTCAGTTACTTTGTAACAGTGTGCTAAACTGTAAACCACTGAACTTTTTTGGGTCTCATCACTGTAGTTTTATATCTTATTTTAATCATCTCTTTGCAGTGGAGATACCCACCAAGGAGGTCTTAGTGTGCTCAAGGGAGGCAGGTCACACATCCAGCAAGGTGTTCCTTGCAATGACTCAGTGTATTCCTATATGCACACTAGGAAAGAATTATACACTCCTATAAATGATAAAGTCATTAGTAAAAGGACTAAAAGTAACATTTTAGATTACTTTTCTGAAGACTTTGCTTTCTTTTTGAACAAGAATTTTAAGTCTACTGTGGGTTCACAGGAGTACTCTGATGGTTGCCCACACTCATGGAAGTCTCTGGTTCCCAGGGCTTGAGTTGGTGCCATGTACCCAGGAGCCCAGGCCTGCTGCCTGGGCAGCTGATGGATTTGACAGGATCATGGTGTACAGCCTTTCCCAAGATGGTCCTAGTGAAGGGATGATGAAGGGGGGGAACTTTACCAGTACTAATTCTCCGGGGTGAAATACAGAATTTCCCTTTTCTTTGGGCTGAGCTTCTGTTAGCTACTGAAGCGTCTGTTGGAATTTAGCCAGTGAGGTGACTTCTTTTAGTAAGGCATCTGTTTCTCTATCAAAGAGAAAATCGTTAGTGAGAAAAGGGCATTTTAAATGGATTGAAGCCTAGGATTTGAGGTGTATTTTTTACTTTGATTAGAACTAAAGGTAAGGCTAGGGATGTAGCTCAATGGCACAGAGCCTCCCTGGCAAGCCCAAGACCCTGAGTTTGATTCCTGGTACCAAAATAAAGAACTAAAGGTAGTAAGTGAGGGCATGGTAGGTGGGTTTCCTGAGCCGTTTTGTGAAGATGTCTTTTTAGGGTTTCATTTTTTTAACCTTTTTTAATGACTGTGGCCTCTGTATAATGAAGAGGATAGAGAATTCTAGTACCTGAGAGACCCTGTGTGACTGTTGCTTTAAAAGAAGGCCCATTATCACGCTGTAAGCCCAAAGTAAGTTCAAATCTGGGGATGATTTCTGAGACCAAAACCTTTACTACCTCTTGTGCTGTTTTTGTTCTGCAAGGAAAGTCCTCAACCCAGTTTGTGAAAGTATCTATCCAGACCAGTATGTTCAGAGGCCCTTACTCTTTGGCATATGAGTAAAGTTGAGTGGTCAATCTTTTCTAGGGTATTTGCTATGTGTCTTATGTATCTGGAGGGAGTATGGTCTGGTTAAGAGGATTTTTTTTTTTTTGGTCTTTTTGAGACAGGGTCTCACTATGCAGTTCAAACTGGCCTTGAGTTCACTTTGTAGCCCAGGCTGGTCTCAACTCAAACAATCCTCCTGCCTCAACCTCCCAAATGCTGAGATTACAGGCATGTACCACCATGCCCGGCTAAGAGGATTGTTGTTGTTTTTAAGAGCTTACATGTCTTAACTATCTGTTGTATTGTGTGAGAACATTTGTTTTTGTGAGTAACTTTGAACCAGGCATGGTGGCACATGCCTGTAATCCCAGGATTTGGGAGGCTAAGGCAGGAAAATTGCCCTGAATTCAAGGCCTTTCTGGGCTACAAAGTGAGTTTAAGACCTGGCTGAACTATGTAGCAAGACCTTGTCTCCAAAAACAAAAAACAAAAAAACTTTGAGTCCATCTGGTGGGTCTTGTATCTCTCCAAGTAAATGGTTTGATGTAAAGACTTAGTAATTTTTGATTGACTAGAACCAGGAAGGGACAGTTTACCATCATTTGATTGTAACCATCCTAATGGAAGAAACTGATACCCATGCAAGAGAGACCATTTGATTTTTTGTTTGTTTGTCCCAGATCAGGGAGGCCTGAATTGGGGCCCTTCAAGCAGCTTTTTTTATGTTGCATCAGCCAGTTGATTACCTTTAGATATTTTGTCAGCTCCTTTTTGGTTCCCTCTACAGTGATAAAGATTCATCTGTCTCCATAGGGTACTTTCTGGGAGGTCCATTGGCTGTCAGATAATTTCTTTCTTTCTATATGGTTGTGTGGGCATGCACGCTAGGAAAGCATACTTTGAATCAGTATAAATGTTGGGGCTGGGGATATAGCTCAGCGGCACAAGCACCTGCCTGGCAAGCACAAGATCCTGACTTTGATTCCTGGTACCAAAAAACAAAACACAACAAAAAAGTAAAAAGTTTAAGGGGCTGGAGATATAGCTCAGTGGCATAAGTGCTTGCCTGGCTAAGCCTGAGGTCATAAGTTCAATTCCCAGTACCAAAAAAAAAATCCCGTTTCAGTATAAATGTTGATTTTTTTGTCCTTTACTGAGTTGTAAAGCCCTGGTGAGAGCTATGAGTTCTGCAAGCTGGGCACTGGTCCCAGGGACAAGTGAGGAACTTTCAGGTATCTGGTGTAGCGTCACCACTGAACACCCTGCCTTTATCACCCCATCTTCCATAAAGGAGCTGCCATTACAGAAGAGGGTTGAATCAGTCAGTGAGGGGTGTGTCTGTCAAGTCTTCACTAACTATGTTTGTGCAGAGAATTATCTGTTTGCCGTCATGTCTTTTAGCCTCAATTTCTTCTTTCTTTGGTAGAAAGGGAACAGGGTTTAAGGAGGAACATGTCTTTCTTTGAATGACTGGTCTTCCTCGAAGTTGAGCCTAGTGTTTAAGAAGTCAGTTTTCTGATGTCCATAAGCTCCCTTTGGGAGAAAGAAGTCCTGCCACATTGTGAGGTGTATATGCAATGAGATCTTTGCCTAAATTCAGCTTTGGATGCCTCTGATACTGAGAGAGCTACAGCAGCCACAGCTCTAAGGCAGGCAGCCCATCTTCTTTGCTACAGTGTCTAATTTATGACTCAGATACCCTCCAGGCTGTTGAGCAGATCCTGATCTTGCACAGACACTCTCTTTTTTTTTTTTTTTTTTTTTTTTTGCGGTACTGGGGATCGAACTCAGGACCCTGCGCTTGCTAGGCAAGCGCTTATTCCACTGAGCTATATCCCCAGCCCTTGCACAGACACTCTCAAAACCATGCCCTGGCTTTCATCAGCATATAGATGGAAACCGTGTCCTTTCGGTAGGCTCAGTGCTGGGACACTTGTTTAGAAGCACTTGTTTAATCTTCTGAAATGCAGTTTGGGTTCCCAGGCCTTTTGGGCTTCCTTTACAAGCTAATGTGAGGGTTGTGTGATCTCATCATACCTGCTGTCCAAAGCGACAAAGGCCTGTAATTCCTAGAAATCCTCTTAACTGTTTTAGAGTCTTGGGCTGTAGGAAAGAAAGTGTTGGTTTAATTTTTTCTTCCCCAATCCTTTGAGTTCCCTTAGATATGATATGACCCAAGTATTTTACCTCATGGCTAGAAAGTTGTGCCTTAGACCTAGAGACCTTATAACCTCTATGTGCTAGAAAATTCAGCAGAACATTGGTGCCCTTGGCTAGAGAGTTCTTCTGAGGGGACACATAACAGTGTATCATCTACATATGGCAGGGCTGTGACTTGGGAAAATGTGAAACATGCCAAGCCATGGGAAAGCACTTGTCCAAAAAGATGACTGTCTCTGAATCCTTGAAAGCACAGTCCATGTCAACTGAGAGACCTGGTCATGAGGATTTTTAAGGACAAAAGAAACTAGGAATCTGTATATAAAAAGATATAAAAGACAGGGTTTTTTTTTGTTGTTTTGGTACCAGGAATTGAACTCATGATCTCAGGCTTACCAGGCAGGCTCTTATGCCACTGAGTTATATCCCTAGCAAAGAAGGTCTTTTAAATCTAACATTGAAAACCAAGCGGCATCTTCTGGGAGAATGCATGGGTTAGGTACCACCGGGTGGGTTGGCACTGTCACCTCCTTTACCAATCTAGGTCCTGTATTAACCTCTACCGTCTATTGGGTTTTTGAACTCCCAAGATTGGAGTGTACAGCAGCTGTTACAGAGTGTAAGGATACATTGGGTCCTTAAATTATCAGTTATAAGCAATAGTCCTCTTTTAACTTCAGGCCTTGGGGCAGGGGATATTACTCAGTGGCATAAGCGCCTGCCTGCCTGGCAAGTGCAAGGTTCTGAGTTCCATTCCTGGTACCAAAAAAAAAAAAGAAAAGAAAAAGAAATTTCAGGCTTTGGAGGCTATTGTCTCTGGTGAGGAAAAGTAGTAGGATGTGTGAGATGTATTTTCACTGGAGCAGTTTTTATCCCTCCTATTCTACCTTTAGTTCCCCTTACTTTAGGATTTATCTCTGTCTCCACAAGGGGGAGGCAGCATAGCTGACCTGGGTGCATGTATATTACAGTGTTTAAACAAGATATCTCTCCCCAGAAGGGGAAGTAGACTTTCAGGCATAATTAAAAAGTAATGGTCAGGGGGCTGGGGATATAACTCAGTGTCATAAGCACCTACCTGGCAAGCACAAGGTCCAGAGTTCAATCCCCAGTACCACATACATAAAAAAAGTAATAGGCAGGCCAGGCGTGTTGGTGCATGCCTGTAATCCCAGTACTTGGGAGGCTGAGGCAGGAGGATTGTTGAGTTCAAGACCAGCCTTCACTACAAAGTGAGCTCAAGGCAAGCCTGAACTGCATAGCAAGACCCTGTTTCAAAAAGACAAAAAGAAAAGAAAGACGGAGAGACATGGGCCAGTGTCCAGCAATAGGTGGTTTCTTTTCCTTCTATAGTCATGATTAACCCAGGCTCCTCCAGGGAGGTGATAGTCTGCCCGGGGGCAGACTGAGCAGACAGTGCTCCAGGCTCCTTCAGTCTTGCTAGACCAGATGGTAAGATGGGTCTGATCCCTGGGACCTCCATCTTAGGGGCAATCTGACTTCCACTGGTCACCTTTGCAATCAGAGCATGGCTCAGGGGACCTCTTGGATGGTCTTTAATCACAGTTCCTCCCCCCCCCTTTTTTTTTCTCTTTCAAACAGGGTGTCTGTATGCAGTTCAAGCTGGCCTTGAGCTCCCTTGTAGCCCAGGCTGGTCTTGAACTTGCAATGATCCTCCTACCTCGGCCTCCTGAGTGCTAGGATTATAGGCATGGGCCACCAGGCATGGCTCCAGCTCACTACTTTAAAACCAAGCTGCTAGGAAAAATACCAGTCTCCACACAGCAATAGGCTATGTGTATCAGTCTGGGTTTAGACACAGCAAAAGCAACAAGAACAAAAGGAGGAAGAAGCCTCTTTTCCTCCCTTGTATTGTCATCAGGCTCCCCCAACAGAGGTGTAGCACCCACATCCTCTCCTCTCTGTGCCCAGGATGAGACTGGTTACAAAGTAAGGACCTGTGCCACCTGCTGAGTCCCTTAGTTACACCTCCAAACTTCTCAAGTTGATTCAATGTATCATTATACTATATTATCATTTCTTTTTTTCAAAATTTCTTTATTTATTTTTGGAACCAGGAATCACACTCAGGACCTTGCACTTGCCAGGCAGGCACTCTGCTGCTGAGCTGTAACTCTGGCTCTTTCTTTTTTTTGAGGGATTTTGTTTGTTTGTTTTTTGAGGCAGGGTCTCGCTATATAATTCATGCTGGCCTTAAACTCACTATAGCACAGACTGGCCTTGAACTGGGAGGGATCCTTCCTGTCTCAACCTCCTGAGAGCTGGGATTATTGGCATGTGCCACCATGCCCACCTTATATTGTCATTTCAAGTAATAAGTAAGAAGATAACATAGAGCCAGGCGTGGTGGCACACACTTCTAATACCAGCACTCAGGAGGCACAGGTAGGAGGACTACTGTGAGTTTGAGGCCAGCCTAGGCTGCATAGGCAGACCCAGTCTCAAAAAAACCAAGAACAGGAGAAGGGGGAGGAGAAGGAGAAGACAACATGGTCCTCATCCAAAAGGTAAGGTGCCATGCTAGGTCAGGAACACTGCATGCTGCAAACACCCTAGGCAAAAGTGGTGATGAAGGGGCCGGAAAGAGAGCTCAGCAGCACAGTGTAAGGTCCTGAGTTCAATTCCTGGCACTAAAAAAAGGGGGGGTGATGATGGGGGAACTGCCCCACCCCCTTATTTTACAGGAGCCACAGCCTATCCTAGGCCAGGTTGCTTACTTTCTGACCTTCCTGATTCCAAAAGATTATTTTAATAAGGCTCTGTAAAGGGCTGGGGATATAGCTCAGTGGCATACGTGCCTGCCTGCCAAGTACAAGGTATGTCCTCAGTTTGATTCCTGGTACCAATAAAAAAATAAGGCTCTGTTAAATTCAGAGGGCTAAGTAAGCAATACTAGGTTTAGGCTTTTAGTCCATGCTTTCTATAAAAAGCAGATTTTATGAAAAGAAGATAAAACAAAATTCAATATAATAAAATAATAGGGGAATAATAACAATTATTACATGTTGAGCCGGGCGTGGTAGTGCATCCCGGAAATCCCAGCATTTGGGAGGCTGAGGCAGGAGGATTGCTGCAAGTTCGAGACCAGCCTGGGCTACAAAGTGAACTCAAGTCTAGCCTGAACTGCATTTCCGAGACCCTGTCTCAAAAGACAAAAAACAAAGAAAAATTATATATTGTTAACTTTAAAGTAGTTGCTTAGGGAAAAAGCAGATTTCTTCAAATTTGTCAGTTTACAATTCTCTTAAAACCAACAGTGCTTATTTCACTGTTTATCCTGGGACACTGGCACCTACATCACAGGGAAAACCATTGAGGGGAAAATGTCACTGTATCATTGTCCAGCTACTGCTGCAAAAAGCCTGCAGCCCAAAGGCCAGCGAGGGAAGCTCTGTTTTCCCTGTCTCCCTATGGCGTGTGACACTGACTTGTGTATTCTTTCAAAATGGGGTCTGTGGGGTGAAACATGCAGAGTAGGAATTTCAACAAATGCACACCCATATCTCAGTGATTACGAAGGGTATCCACAACCTTTCAGAGTTCTTATCTAAACTGCTCTCCTTCTCCACACCACATCTTTTGTTTGTTTGTTTGTTTTTCTTTTGGTGTTTTTGAGACAGAATCTCACCATGCAGTGCAGGCTGGCCTTAAACTCACTATGATCCTCCTGCTTCAGCTTCCTCCAGATCACAGCCGTACCCCACCATACCTGGCTCGACTTCATGCCCTTGCAGATAAAAGATCAAGTAAAATGAACATATAGAAACCTTTCCCCTTCTGAATTAGTAATCTCCTAGATTTTGTTTTACAGCTTGTAGAAAATGGTGTGGTGATGCTTGGTGAAGAAGAGCTTGGCTACAGGGACACATCTCCTATGCCACCAGGTCACAGGCAGGCTGAAGAAACCTGGCAGCCACTTGGTTCTGTGTAGTGAGAAGAATCTGGTGCTCTAGAGGGCTCTGCATGGGTAAAGGGGGTTTGCACTGCCAGATGAGGTCTTGCTGCATGAAATTTAGGCTCTAAAACACTCTCTTGTGCTACATGTGATAGTTTTTTTTCCATTTCACCTTTAGCATCCGAACACAGAGGACTCAGGGCCCAAGCAAGATGTATTTCCCAGCGGGTGAGGGAGCTCCTTTGCCTTTTGTTGCAGCTGCAATGAGGTTCATGTGGTCATCCACACACAAACACCCGCGGCCCGCTGTTTCTGTGCAGTGCTTACTTCCTGCAATCTGTAGCATTGTCACGGCCACGAATGGGGCACCTGCACCTCCGGATGTTCTTTCTCCACACTCTCTGAGTCCACTGCCTCCTGTACTTGGCGCAGCTGCAGCTCTACCGTGGCAACCATTCGAGGCACCAGGCACCAGTGTCTACATGGCCTCCGTGCTCTTGGCTTCTTTCATCTGATGTAATGTTTTCAATGTTTATCTGTTTTGTACCATGTGTCAGAATTCAGCTTTTTTCCTCTGTACTGCGGATTAAACTAGGGCCTTCATGCTGAGGTACACCCTTACCCCTTCCCCTTTTTGGGACAGGGTCTTGCTGTGTAGTTCAGGCTGGCTTTGAACTCACTACATAGTCCAGGCTGGCCTCAAATTCATGATGACCCCCAGCCTCGGCTTCCCAAGTGCTGGGTGAGCTATGAATTTTTAAATTTCATGTTGACACAGGGTCTAAGTGACTAAAGTGCTTAGACAGGGCTCAAACTTGGTGTGCCTCAGCCTGCCAGAATTCTGGGATTACAGGGGTATGCCACTGTTACCTGGAAGTCAGCTACTGACAGGGCAAGGAACTGGACCCTCATTTTCTAGGACCTTGGTTCTTTGTGGACTAGATGAAAGAGTTCAGTGAAGACACACAGGCCGTGCAGAGGCCTAGGTAGAATTCATTCTAAAATGCCTACGGAAGGAGTCACACCTTCAAGCAGTAAGGTGGCCATTGCCCTGAACACTGCCCTGCTTCCAAGTTTGGAAGTTTGGATGCATTTTTACCCACCCATTTTTACAGTTACTTTTGGGGTCCAGGGGACTGGAGTTATTATGAAGTTCTTGGATGGCGTTTCATCAGGGCTTCGATCCTGTAAGAAATGTATGAAGGAGAGTTTGAGAAAGATAAGTTCTTAATTTAAATGGGGTCCCTAGCATCCCAGGCCAAGGCGAAGGGTCTTTAAAGAATATTTCCTTTGCTGATATCATTGAGCTGTAGGCTCTGCCAGCAAGGAGTGCCATGTGCCTTGTTCTAGAGCTAAGTGACAGGCGGTCAGCTATCAGGACTGTGCACTATGAGTGACCTTAAGATGTCACTCTGTGGGGTTGCTTTAGTCTGAGACCTAACAAATGATTATATGTGTATTATCATTGGAGTCCTATTTTGTTTTTTGTTGTTGTTTTGTTTTCTTTTTGAGACAGGGTCTCACTGTGCAGTTCAGGCTGGCCTTGAGCTCCCTTTGATCCCAGGCTGGCCTCCAACTTGCAGTGATCCTCCTGCCTCAGCCTCCCAAGTGCTGGGATTACAGGTGTGCACCACCACACCCGGCTCAATGCATGCTATTTTGGAACCGCCTCTGTCCCTCAGGCCTGTGAATGTCTACTTGTCTATGCCACCACACCCTGACTGTGATCTTTTGTTTGTTTTAAGAGTAGAAAATATGTATTGGGGGAAAGAAAGCTTCTGTCTGAGAGACAGTAGGGATCCTGAGTAGGTTGCCCTTTTTAAAATTTTTGTAAAGACAGGGCCTTGCTATGTAGTGTAGACTAGGCTTGAACTCTCTATGTAGCCCAGGCTGGCCTCGAACTCATAGCGACCCTCCTGCCTCAGCCTCCCAAGTGCCAGGATGACAGGCATGGGCCACCATACTGATTGTGATGGGTTTTTAAAAATATCCTTCTGACCGCTGAGCATGGCGGCACATGCCTGTCATCCCAGCACTCTGAGGCTGAGGCAGGGGGATCACTGTGAGTTCTAGGCCAGCCTGGGATACATAAGCAAGCTCAAGGCCAGCCTACACTACATAACGAGACCCTGTCTCAAAAAAAAAAAAAAAGTCCCTGTGGCAGCTTTGTGGAAACTAAGAAGCAGGGGCTGGGAAGGACATAAGCAGAAATGCCTTGCACATGGAGGAACTGACCCGTGTAATTTGGAGAACTGGCAGGAGGAAACTGTCTGTTCATGTCCGGCCAGCTTTGCTGGTGCATGACATTGGGAATGAAGGGGTCTCCAAAGAGGGGGTGTGAGTCAGTGGGCAGGCAGGGATCTAGTCTGAAGCCTGGTAAGTGCTGGCTTTGGAACAGACCAGCTACAGCATCTTGGGCAAAACCTCATCTCTCAGAGCCTCCTTTTCCTTTCCTCTCGTTTTCGAGAGGATTCAGGGACTCAGAGCTGGGAAGCAACGCCTATAGAAGAGTCAACTAAGCTGGGACTGCATGTCTAAGGAGGACCCGAGGCTTCATAAAGAAGGAGGTCTTTGGAGCTGGCTTCTAGCAGAGGTGGTTGAGCCCTGCCCAGGTATCTCATGTAAGATCGTACCACTCAGCCTTAGAGGGTCTCGCACCCTGAAGCTCCAGGAATGCGGGTTTCCCAGACACGCTGGCCCACCCAGGAGCTACGCGAGACGCACGGTGCGTTCCAGGGCGGTGCAATACGTCTGGAGGCTGGGCCGGCCGCGGGGGCGTGGCGTAGAGGGAGTGGCCTTAAGGAAGGGCGGGGCCTGGAGAGGCGGGGTCGACCGCTGCCCGCCCGGAAGCGCGCCGGCGGGAACCCGGCGCTCAGCGCGCGCTGCATGGACACCCGGCACCGCAGGTACTTGGGAAGATCGTCCCCACCCCGCCGATCCCTAAGGATGTGCTGCCCCCGCTCCCGGGCGGACCGACGTGTGACGTGGAAGTGGCGGCGGGAGCCCCTGCTCAGGCCCCTCTCCCCCACCGCGCTCCTTGTCACCGCCAGAGTAGATGAGGTCCAGGGCTTTCCCAAAGCTGAGGAGTGTGAAGGTTCAAGCTGGGTTCCCATCCCCAGATCCGAGCTGGGGGAGCCGGGTGACCTGGTATGTCTAGGGGTCACTTGGCGGAATTCCAAAATTAGGACAAGGAAGGCCCACGCCTGTCCCCCTGCGAGCAAGGCTGCCCAGCTGCTATCTTGTGCGGGGTCTCCCTGTCTTGTCCCCGTCCCCACGGTGAGATTTCCCCCTCCCTGCCTCCCTTCCAGCAAAGGTACAGCTCCCAGGACTGCAGTGACCACAGGGACTCCCCACTCTGAATGGCTCAGGCCCTGTGCTCTGGGTCAGATGGGTGGTCCCCAGGGCTCCTGCCTCCAGCCTGGGCCCTTGTACCCTGTGGGGAGGAGGGGCCCAGCCCCCACTCCTGCCTACTCTGCTGCCTCTGCAGCATCCGGGGTCCTGCCTGAGCAGGCTTGCCTGGCAAGCTGGGACATGCCTGCCCCTGGAGGACCGTCGGTGGGCGATGGCGGCTGTGGTGGAGGCGCTGGAGGCAGAGGAAGGGGCTGCTGCAGAAGACACAGCAAGACTTGCGGTGGAGCCTACAGATGCCGGGCCTGGAGCTCCTCCTGTCTTGGCTGGGAATTGGCTGAACTTGGACCTGTATCCTGGGGGCTGCCACCGGCTGCTGCGCCTGTGTGCCCAGCAGCCCTCACCGCTGCTGCAGGTGGAGTTCTTGCAGCTGAGCACCCACGAGAACCCTGGGCTGCTGGAGACCACCCTGGCCCAGGTGCCCTGGAATCAGCTGCACCTCCGTTCTCTGGTCCTCAAAGGTAAGCGCCCTTGTGCCTGGCATCTTCTTCTATCTTTCTCTCCTCCACTTCTGCTTCTTGGTTCTCAAAGGCAACACTGGCCCCACCCTGTCACTGTCCTCTCTCCCTGGCCCCCAGATAGGAATCCCTGTCCCACCCTTGGCCCCCTAGGCTCCCAAACCCTGAAGACGCCCAGTGGAGTTCTTCATAGACACCGTTTGCTCTTGGCGTATGACAGGTGATGCAGTCAGCTGACAGGAACCGGTGGTCTCCGTCCCTGTCAGTATCTTTGTCCCTCCAGTGTCTCTGTCTCATCGGGCTGGGCTGAGAGCGAGGTCTTTGCCTCGACAGTGGCTTTGTCTGGCTACAGGGCACAGCTAGGACCTTGAGTCTGATCACATCTGCCTCCCCCACTTCCAGGAGGGCAAAGCCGGGGCGCCCTGGGTGCCTGCCTCCAGGGCACCCTGACCACGCTTCCTGCTGGCCTAAGTGGTCTAGCCTGCCTGGCCCACCTGGACCTGAGCTTCAATAGCCTGGAGACACTGCCAGCCTGTGTCCCGCAGCTTCGTGGCCTGGGCACCCTTCTTCTGTCTTATAACCGCCTGTTGGAGCTGCCTGAGGCTGTGGGAGCCCTATCCACCCTCACCTTCCTTGCTGTGACACACAACCGCCTACAGAGGCTGCCCACTGCACTGGGAGCCCTGGCCACCCTGCAGCGCCTCGACCTCTCCGAGAACCTTCTGGATACTCTGCCCCCAGAGATTGGTGGCCTGAGCAACCTGAGTGAGCTCAGTCTGGCCTCCAACCGACTGCAGAGCCTCCCAGCTTCCCTTGGTGAGTAGCACCCATGGCCTAGGCCAGTGCCCCGGCCTGGGCCCCTACACCGTGGCCTCACCACAAATGAGCCTACCCCCTCCGCCAGCTGCCTCCTTGCTGCTCTCCTCCCTCCCTGGGGCTCTGGGGCCTCCTGTGCAGCTTTGTGTTTCCTTGGAGGCCGTGAGTGGTCCTCAGTGACTCTAAGCCTATGCTTGCTTGCAGCGGGGCTACAGTCCCTGCAGCTCCTTGTTCTGCACAGCAACCTCCTAACCTCAGTGCCTCCTGGCTTGGCCCAACTCCCATTGCTCACACGGCTGGATCTGAGGGACAACCAGCTACGGAACCTACCCCCTGAGCTACTGGAATCCCCCTGTGTGTGTCTGCAGGGGAACCCCCTGGGCGAGGACTCACCAGAGCCCCCAAGCTCCCCAGGTAGGCTTGGTGTAGGGGAGGGCCAGGCCAGGTCAGGCCACAGAGAGGACATGGGCACTGTCAGCATCCTGAGGGCTAGTCTCCCTCCTTCACAGGGATACCCCAAGATCTGGAGATGCCCACTCTGTTCCTGACTTCAGATGTGGACAGGTACAGGGTGGGGAGGGGACAGCTACCCTGTTATACCGGACATCTTCCCCATGCTTCAGGGGTCTTGTGGCTTCAGCACATAGTGCTTTGTGCCCGACCTCACCAGCCCTTTCTTTACAGCTTTCCCGTAACCCCACAAGGCTGCTCTGTGACTCTGGCCTGTGGTGTCCGCCTACAATTCCCAGCTGGGGCCACCGAGGTCCCTGTCACCATCCACTATCGACTGTGGCTGCCGGAACCAAGCCTTGTCTCCCTGGGTCCTCATGATTCTCTGCTCAGTGGTGTCCTGGAGTTGTGTCCCCATGGTGTGGCCTTCCAGCAGGCATGGCAAGGGGAGGGGAGCCAGGGGGGTTGGGAGCAGAGGCCCCAGGCTGGCCCCCAGTCCTCACACTGCCATCATCCGGACTCAGGATGTGAGTCTGTGGCTGCTCTTTGTCCCACCACGGGCCCGTCGCTGCCATGAGGTGGTGGTCAGGACGCGGAGTGAGGACAGCTGGAGGGACCTAGAGACCCACCTGGAGGAAGAGGCCCCAAAGGTGAGGGCTGCCTGGGCCTGTGGGCAGAGGTGAAGAGAGCGGCCGCCTCACCCCATGTGCTTGGCTCGTAAGCTTTGCCCTGATTCTGTTTCTCTCTGCTCCTGTCCCCCGTGTCACCCAGCGGCTCTGGGCTCACTGCCAGGTGCCCCACTTCTCCTGGTTCCTTGTGGTTTTACGCCCCGTGTCCAATGCCTGCCTCGTGCCACCAGAGGGGACACTGCTGTGCTCCTCAGGTTATCCTGAGGTCAAGGTTGTCTTCCCACCAGGGGCCACCGAGGAGCCTTGTCACATCTCCATGCAGGTACCTTGGCGGTGCCCAGGGTGGCAGGTGGCCCTGTAATCAGCGGGTACTGAGGGGCCTGTCCTGTCCTATAGGTGGTACGTGTGGCCAGTCGGGAGCTGCGAGCCCTCCTGGGGGAGCCGGAGGCTGCTGTGAGCCCCCTGCTTTGCCTCACACAGCACGGCCCTGCTGGCTTCCTCTGTCCAGTCACTGTGCAGCTGCCCCTGCCCCCTGGTGTCACAGGTGAGAGGTTGGCAGCTGCATCTAGGGACCTGTGGCCAGTGGGTAGACAGAATGATGCTTAGAAGGGGAACCTCGGCCAGGGCCTCAGCCTGCTGCCTCTCCTGTCCAGGGTTTAGTCTGGACCGCTCCCGTCTACACCTGCTGTACCGGGCCCCTCCTGCAGCCACCTGGGATGATATCACAGGCCAAGTGGCTTTGGAGCTTACCCACCTGTATGCACGTTTCCAGGTCACACATTTCTCCTGGTCAGTGCCCCTCCTCCCTCCCTATTGCCCCCTCTTGCCTGTCCAGCCACATCTCACCCCGCCGTCCCAGGTACTGGCTGTGGTACACCACCAAGACCTGTGTGGAGGGCCTGGCGCGCAAGGCCTGGGAGCGGCTTCGGCTTCACCAGGTCAATCTCATCGCTCTGCAGCGCCGCCGGGACCCTGAGCAGGTGCTGCTGCAGTGCCTGCCCCGGAACAAGGTGGAGGCCTGGGAACTGGAGTGGGTGACCTGAAGGCGAGGGGTCCAGGGCTCTGGCTCCAAATTGTGTGGTGTCGGCAGGTCGATGCCACCCTGCGGCGGCTGCTGGAGCGCTACCGTGGCCCTGAGCCCTCTGACACTGTGGAGATGTTTGAGGGTGAGAAGTTCTTTGCTGCCTTTGAGCGAGGGATCGAAGTGGATGCAGGTAGGCCACTGTTTTAGTTACTTTTCTCTCGTTGCTGAGACAAAATACCCAATACCCAAAATGGAGGAAGGAAAGGTTTATTTAGCTTACAGTTTGTGGAGGTTTCAGTCCATACTTCGCTGGTTCAGAGGCAGAGTGGCACATGGCAGAGGGCAAACATTCATGGCAGCAGAACACAGCAAAAACAACCAGCTGAAGGGAGGAAAGGCGGGAAGCAGCCTCTTTCTCTCCTTTACATATACAAACTGTCCACCCTAGGGCGGGTGTAGCTCTCACACCCATAATCCAAACCACCCAATAACTGCATGAGGATTTGGGGGTTCATGTAGACACAAACCATAACAGCTGCGTTGCCCTGAGAGGGCCTGGGTCTACCCTTTCTACCGTCCCCATTGAACTGTTCCCCACTCCCAGACCGCCCGGACTGCGTGGAGGGTCGGATCTGCTTTGTCTTCTACTCACACCTGAAAAATGTGAAGGAGGTGTACATCACCACCTCCCTGGACCGCGAAGCTCAGGCCGTGCGAGGCCAGGTGGGCAATGGGTGGGGCCCCCTGAGCTGCCTGGGGAGAGGCCAGAGGCCTGAGCACCCTATCCTTGTCAGGTGTCCTTCTACCGTGGCTCAGTGCCCAAGGAGGTGCCTCAGGAGGCTGAGGCTGCACGGCAAAGGAAGGTTGCAGATGCCCTGTGGATGGCCACCCTGCCCATCAAGCTGCCGGTGCGCCAAGCTGCAGGAGGGGAAGGACAGAGCCTCAAGGGTTCCCAGGGACAGGAACATGATGGAGGTCTCACTGCGTCTGTTCCTCCCAACAGAGGCTTCGGGGATCTGCAGGGCACAGGCAGGGACCTGGCCTCTCCCTGGTGCCCCTGAACCTGGGTGATGCTGAGACTGGCTTTCTGACTCAGAGCAACCTGCTGAGTGTGGCGAGGCGCCTGGGTCCTGACTGGCCCACTGTGGCCCTGCACCTGGGCCTGCCTTACCATGAGCTGGAGCTCATCCGGCATAAGTTCCGGTGAGACCCCACCTGCAGTTCTTCGGCCTTGGTGGGGCCCTGGCTGTGGGCCCTGCTTGTTCCTCACAGGGAGGTGGGGGGTGGGGTGGGCCAGTACCGGCCTGCAGAGCGGGGATCTAGCTTCAGTGGCCCGAGGAGTGGGGATCCCCCTTACATGGAGAGCGAGCCCAGGATTGGTGGGTAGTGGTAGGCAGGACTCCTGTTACCACCCTTTTTCCTCTCAGGGATGACCTGGATGGGCAGATTTGCCACATGCTCTTCTCCTGGGCGGAGCGCCAGACTGGGCAGCTGGGGGCAGTGAGGCGCCTGGTGCAAGCCCTGGAGCAGAGTGACCGGCGGGATGTAGCTGATGAGGTTCAGGCCGTGTTGGAGCTTGGCCGCCACAAGTACCAGGACAGCATCCGTCGCACAGGCTTGGCACTTGAGGACCCTGCCCTGCCAGGCACCTCTGCTCAGCAGCCCCTAGAGCCTGCTCAGGCCTAGGGCAGAGGCTGGGAGCTGGCCCTGATAATGCCCTGGCCCCGATTGACAACGCCCTTTGCGCAACAAGCTGCAGTGTCCCCTCTGCCATCTCAGTTTGGTTATTTGTCTGGTGGAGAGGTGGTTGGAGGGAGGGGTAACCTAATGATGGATGCCAGCTCTGCTGGGAGGGGCCCTCCTGTCTCCAGGGTCGGGAGGGTCAGCTGAACTCTACAAAGTGAAGGTCGAGGAAGGGCCTGGTGTTGCCTGTCTGTAATCTCAGCGCTTGGGAGGCAGAGGCAGAAGGGTCACCTTGAGTCTGAGGCCAGTATGGCTAAATAGTGTGTGCATGGCCAGCCTGATCTACATAGCCAGACCCATTCTCAAAAACAAAAGTGCAGACTGGGTACACATACCCTGGGTGGTAGGACTGCCTCAGCCTTCTCACCAGCACGGGGCCAGAGCAGCCCGGGTGCCCCTTTCCCCTCCCCGCAGTGCGGGGCCATTCGCGGGTGAGGGGTCCAGAGAGCAGGGCCGCCCCTAATCTAGAGGCCCGCAGGCGGCCGGCAGGGGGAGCCGCAGTGCACGCGGGGCGGGGCCGGGCGCGCACACCGCGGGGAGGCGAGTGCAACGGCGGCGGAGCGGTGAGTGCGAGTGCGGCGGGCGAGGGGCGGGGGCCGCTGGTGCCCGGGGAAGGATGCTCCGGCCCAGCCGGTCTCGGGATGCGACGCGGTGTGGTGTTCGGCTCCCCGCCGGGCGCGCTCCCACCACACATGTCCCCGTGGAGGAGCTGGCTGAGGAGGGCAGGGAGGCCCGGCGGCGGGGCGCACACGTGTCCCCACCGGCTCGGCCAGGGCCCCTGTCGGCGACTCGCCGGCCGGGTCCCAGCACCGGAGGGCAGGCCCGAAGGCCGGCGGAGAGGAGCACGCGGCCCCGGCGCCCCTCCTTTGTCCCCATCGAGTCGCCTTCTGGGTCCGGCCGGCTGGAGGGAGGGACGCGAGGTTGTGAGGGGTGCGGAGCCAGGTCCCCTCGGCTCCTTTGTCCTTACCCGGGGGCCGATCCCAAAGCGTGGTCCCTCAGGTGGCATTTGCGGGCTCGTGCTTTGTCCCTGCCTGTGTCCTCAGTTTACCTGGCAGGATGGTAAGGGCTGCCGACTGACGTACCCCCTGGGAACTCGGGCCTTGCTGGACCTCACCGGCTTCTGAGGCAATCTGGAGCGCCCTTGACAGTGCTTAAGCAGGGGTGGAACCACGGAGTGAGAGAGGAAGTGGGTTCAGGGGGCCCCCTTGCGAGCTGTGCCAGGCGGAGCCCCTCCACTGGCCACCCCGTACTCTGGCCCGGTCTGCAGGGCTTAGGGTGTGGGGCTGACTCAGGATCTCCAGGGCGGCGTCTGTCTTCATGCCGCCCACTTCAGAGGGTATAACTTCAGGATTCCCTCCGCCAGCACCCCACTGCCCTCACTCAATAGACTGGAGGCCGATCTGGGGACAGGTTGGGGTCTCACAGTTCCCACAGGCCCAGGAGACCTGGCTGCTTCCAGTGTACACTCTGGGGGTGGAGTGGGCAGGGTGGAGAGGGAGAGATTAGGTTGAAGTTCAGAGGTCAGGGCCGGCAGAGGCAGGTGACCCCGAGCTTGGGTGTGTGAGTGGCAGGGCCGAGGGCGAAGGGCACCCCACGGTCTCTGGACTTGGCAAGTAAGCAGAGTGTCCAGGCTTCACTTTTTTTTTTTTTTTTTTCCGGGACCGGGGATCGAACTCAGGGCCCTAGTGCTCAGCGGCAAGCACTTAGCCCACTGAGCTGTACCTCCAGCCCTGGGCTTCACTTCTTTGCCCTTCTGGCAGATGGCCTTCTCATGCCCTGTGAGAGTCACTGAGATACAGGTCTAGAGCCAGGTGGGCACCCAGCATCTCCCGAGGGTACACATGCAGGGTGTTTGCACCCAGAGCCTCAGTCCTGGTATGCCAGGGGCCTAGGCAGGTCCAGGCTCACCCCACAGGCTGCAGCCAGGAACCTGCCGGGCGGCCAAGGGCCCAGGGTCCGTGGGTGGGTGGCCTGGCATGCTGGGTCAGCCAGATCAGGCTCCTGTTTCCCCCATCCAGGCTCTCAAGCTGGACCCCGGCCAAAGGAGGCTGCCTCACTGTTCTCTTTTCCTCTCCGGAGGCTGCAGGGATCCCTAGCTAGCAAAGTGAAAGCGAAAGTTGCCCCGCCCCACCCCGTGGCCAATCCCCGTGGCCAATCCCTGGGCACCTCGCTGCCTCCCTGTCGCTTATCTCCCAGTTGAGGTTGAGTGGAGCAGCTTGCAGGAGCTGTGGAGGGGCCTGGAAGGGCTGTGTGCCTGGGGTGAGCAGGACCCTCAGGCCTCGGGCAGGGTAGGGAGCACAGCCAGGTGAAGGTCTCCATCCTGGAGGGTCCTCGGGTGTGAGCCAGCCAGATGACCCTGGAGGGCTGCAAAGCTGGGAACAGTTGACCTCGGAGGTGCTGGGGGAGACACGCAGGGCCTGGGAGGCTGTGAGACCCCCATGGCCCCGTTTTTCTGACACTGTCCCCTGGGAAGTCCCCTAGGGCTGGCTCTCAGTCCCCAGCCCTGCTGCTGGTGGGAGAGGCCCTTCCCCCCTCATCCCTAGAGAGGATGGAGGGACAGCCTCGGGACTCCAGTGAACCCCCACTCGTCCCTTCTGGCCACCCACCTTGGGGCTCCCCAGGCCCTGTTCCCTGGGCTCCTGTGTGTGTCTGGGTGGAGAAGAGGTGGGTGGCAGGCTGGTGTGGTAGGTACCTCAGTCGCCATGGGAAGGGGTTGCCCTGAGGTGGCCAGCCCCATATGGGTGGGATCCTGGGGTATGGGGATGAGATCCATACCCCATCCCAAAGAGTGCAGGTGCCAGCTGCCCCTGCTCAAGGCTGGGGGCCGGTTGTCACAGACTGGTCCCCCAGAGGTACCTGGCCCCCCAGAGGTGCCTGGCCCTTTAAAAACTGGAGCTTGCCCTGTGTGCATGTGAGCATGACTGTGTACGTGTCCCAGCGTGTGCGAGGTTGGCAGGGAAGATACTGGGGCGGGTGTTGGGAAACCAGGTGGCCCCAGGGCTGGGCCAGGTGGCAGGCGCCTCCCCCTCCCTCTTTCGGCACCCCCTCCCTGTGTGCTGAGGCGTTGCTCAGGGTTGCGGGTGGAGACGAGGGTGGGGAGCAAGGCTTTGCCCTGTGCAGCCCCTCCCCCACTAATCCCTGTTCTCTCTTCCTTTCTGCATAGGAGTGGTGCGACGCTTGCAACTCTTGAGGGTGGAGGAGTAGCTAGCTGCCTTTTGCATCGGTCCCACCCGCCCTCACCTACCTGCCGCCACCGCGCCGCCGCTGCTGCACCGCCCCTCCCCCTCCCTGGCATCCGCCCCTGTACTGCCTGGTGGCTACCTCTGCTGGTCCTGCCTTGTGTCAGAGTTAAATGGCTGATAAACAGATCAGGTTAGACACCTGGACCCCTCTTGGCTGGCCCCACCCCCACCCCAGACCCTACCCACAAGCTGTGGTGAAGAAAGGGTCCTGACAACCCCCCCTGTACACAGCCTGCCAGCCAAGCTCATCAATGGTGGCATCGCTGGGCTAATTGGGGTCACCTGTGTGTTCCCCATCGACCTGGCCAAGACGAGGCTGCAGAACCAGCAGAATGGACAGCGCATGTACTCGAGCATGTGAGTGTGCTGGGGGCTCCATACCTGTGCCCCTGGGTTGGACAAAGGGATGGGGCAGGACAGGCCTGGGGATCCCACACAGGACTGGCCAGGGCTCTGCTGGGCTGTGGGGCTGACCCGTGGGCCCTGGATGCTCTGGGCTGGGCGGAGAACGTGCCAGCTCACATCTGCACATAGGAACTGGGGCGCTTGCCGGTCCCCATGTTCACCACTCCCATTGGCCACAGGTCGGACTGCCTGATCAAGACCATCCGCTCGGAGGGCTACTTTGGCATGTACCGAGGTGAGGCTTGGGCCAGGCAGCCAGCAGGGCAGGGAGGCACACCTGGACCTAGTGTGTACATGTGGAGGTGGCCTGGGATTCTAGGGAGGGGCACTGAGTAAGGGGCTGGATCTGCGGGGCTGCATCTGGGTGCAACGGTGCCCCCATTTACTGCCAGTGCCTGGACACTGCCCTGGATCTGTGCCTCCTCCCCTGCCTCCCAGGCCAGGTGGGACACAGTATATGCCTGAGTCTGGAAGGCAGGGGCATTATGCAAAGCAGCTTAGAAAAGAGTGCAAGGTCTGGATTTGACCACATGTGCAGCTCTGAGCCTTGGCACTAAGAAGGGGCTGTCTACCACCTCTGCTCGTTCTGACACGTGTGTCCTTGCCGTAAGAACCCTCTGTCCCCCAGGGAGGAGGCCTACCATGGGCTTCAGGGTTTTGCCAGCATCTGAGACAGATGGGAGGTGGAGGAGGAGATGCAAAGGGAGGGGAGAGTGGCAGCCAGAGTGGAACAGTGACACAGGGGAGGTGGCCACAGTGCTGGCCCTTTGCTGCCTGGTCCCCACCTTATCTGGCACAGACCAAGCCCAAATATAGGCGAGAGGGCAGAATGCAGCAGCCAAGGAGTGGCACACAGGGCTTTGCCAGCTGGGAGGCATGTGCTGGCCCAGAGCTTCCCCCATCAGGGCACAGCGTTTCATCTCCCCCCACACCACCTGCCTGCATCCCCCACGCCCTGCTGACCCCAAATTACCCCACAGGAGCGGCTGTGAACTTGACCTTGGTTACCCCTGAGAAAGCCATCAAGCTGGCAGCTAATGACTTCTTCCGGCATCAGCTTTCGAAGGATGGGTAAGGGACTTCAGCCTGCCTGGCTGCTGTGGACTCAGCTCCTGGGAGGGGACCATGGCCAACGCCTAGGTGGACATGGACATCAGCCCTGGCCACTGGATCCCATCTGCGGCCCTACTCTGGCTTGCTTGGCCTAGTGAGGTGCCTCTCCTTGCATGGGGGTGAGGGGCTCATAGCAATGAGTCAGCTATGCCTGGCCCTCAACCACTGCCTGCTGCCAGGATTGGGGGACCAACCAGCTCCCCTGTCAAGGAGCATGAGCTGCCAAAGTGCCCCCTCCCAGCACATGCAAGACCCTACTTCCATGCCTCCCAGCCCCTGCCTGAGTGGCCATCTGTCCCTGGGCCTGCGGCCTGCTGCTGGAGGGCCTCATCTGCCCCTCATGCCAGGCAGGGGACCCCACTTTTCCTCATACCCTCACCCTCGCAGGCAGAAGCTGACTCTGCCCAAGGAGATGCTGGCAGGCTGCGGGGCTGGTACCTGCCAGGTGATTGTCACTACCCCCATGGAAATGCTGAAGATCCAGCTGCAGGATGCAGGCCGAATTGGTGAGGGCCAGGGTAGGGGGCAGCAACTGGGCCTTGTGCCCTGCCCTGAGCTCAGAGAAAGAAACCAAAGTCCTTTTCTCACCAGCTGCCCAGAAGAAGATTCTGGCTGCCCAGGCCCAGCTCTCAGCCCAGGCAGGTGCCCCAACCTCCATGGAGGCTCCTGCTGCACCCCGGCCCACAGCCATCCAGCTGACCCGAGACCTGCTGCGGAGCCGCGGGATCGCTGGCCTCTACAAGGGACTGGGGGCTACGCTGCTCAGGTGGGAAGGTGGGAAGGGTGGAGGAGCCTTGTGCCCATCCACCCTGCGGTGGGCGTCACTATCCCCTCTCTGCAGGGACGTCCCCTTCTCTGTCGTCTACTTCCCCCTGTTTGCCAACCTGGACCAGCTAGGCCGCCCTGTGTCCGAGGAGAAGTCGCCCTTCTATGTATCCTTTCTGGCCGGCTGTGTGGCTGGGAGTGCAGCGGCTGTGGCTGTCAACCCCTGTGATGGTCAGTGCAGAGCCTGGACCCTAGGCTGGGGGTGGGGGCCAAGGGCTGGGCTCCTGTGTTGATGCATATGCCTCTTGTAGTGGTAAAGACACGGCTTCAGTCGTTGCAGCGTGGCGTCAATGAAGACACCTACTCTGGCTTTCTGGACTGTGCCAGGTGGGACTGGTCCTGGGGATGGGGATGGGGTGGGGGAGGGGGAGGCACTGCTGACCTTCCCCTCCCCCACAGGAAAATCTGGCAGCACGAGGGCCCCTCTGCTTTCCTGAAGGGCGCCTACTGCCGCGCACTGGTCATTGCGCCGCTGTTTGGCATCGCGCAAGTGGTCTATTTCCTTGGCATTGCTGAGTCCTTGCTGCAGCTGCTACAGGAACCCCAAGCCTGAGCCTACCGTGGGGGTGGAACAGGGCATCTGGTCCAGGACTGAGAGGGAAGATCTCTCCAGTCCTCCCCCATTGGTGGGGGAGGCCCGGGGCAGGGTGCAGGGTCCACGGGGGTGGTGCACACACAGGCCCCTATGGGGCCCTACGGGCACCACCATTGGGATCAATGTCTTATTTATGTAGAAAATGCAGATATCTGTACATTCCTTGAGCCAGACCATGACTCAGTACTGCCCAGACTGAACACCCCCAGGGACAGAGCTGGTCTCTGGGCTGGGGGCCTCGGGCCTGGGCTGAGCAGGCTGGACCCGACACCCCATCAATGGCATCCAAGGCCCTCCCGGTTTACAGCGGGGACCCAGAGAAACCTATTTATTGAATTTGCTGTGCCCGTGTGGCTTTGTCTGTCCTGTCCGTCCGTCCACCGTCCCTGCTACTCTCCTCACCTTGGCCAACCTTGCGGGAATCCAGAGGGCGGGGCTCACACTGACTGCAGGCTCCGAGGGCGAGCTGCCTGTGTGGGACCTTCTGGTGAGGCCTCAGCCCCTGCTCCAGGCCGTCTAGGCTGCACGAGGGCGGTGAGCATGCATAAGCATGGTGGGGACCGGGTTGTGCCTGCCAGCCCTCAGCTGGCCTGGCTCTCTGGGTGTGGGCCGGAGGTGCTGCTGCTTGCCCCACATGGCCAGGCAGACCTGTGCTCTAGACCCTCTGCCGACCCGGTCCAGGAATTTATTTCTTCAGCCTGGCCTCTTTTGAGACACCCCCCCCACACACACACCCCTGGACTGGACTGGACTGGGATTGACCAGGCCCAATAGCAGACTTGAAAACCAGTATGGAGAAAAGGGGCACCTGCTCTGCTGTGGGGAAGTAGGAGCTGCTGTCCAGCCCCCCCGGGCCAACCATACTCTTGACCATGCTGGGGAAGCCCCCTCCCTCCCACCCGATGTTGTGAATTCGGGCAGGCTCCTTGCCTTGCCCACTGTGATCGTGTTGGTGACTGATCCTGAAGTGCTGGTGCTGTGTCCCCTAACCTGGCCCCCTCTGCGGAGGCCCCTTCCCAGCGACACTACCTGGGGCTCAGGTCTTGGCCCCCATTTCACGGTTGCTCCTGGGAGCTGCCCCCTCCAGTATCTGTACCTTGGAAGCTGCTGCTGCTGCTGCTTACAGAATTATATTTTTTCTTTTGAAGAGTTTTAAAAAGTTGTAACTTTTTGTGTCTTGTCATGTATAAGGATAAATAAATATTCTAAGTAGACGCCCGCTCTGCGTGTCTGTGGGTGTGAGATGGCGGCTCCTCCTCCAAGGCCCAGCTCTCCTGGCCTGCAGACCTTTGCCTCTTACACTGCGGAGGGGACAGGCCGTGATTGTCCCGCAGGAAGGATCGGGTACCGGCAGGCAGCCTCAGCGGCTCCTGTCCTGAACTTACTTGCCTTTCAGCCTAAGGCAGAGCTGGTCCCCCAGCCCCAGCTGTAGGCGCGGATGAGCCCCACCGACTGTCTGAGACTCCGCCCCGTGACGCCCACAGGGCCCGCCCCGCTCCCCTGACGTCACCAGGCCCCGCCCGACCGCGGTCCTCTCGTCCTGCGTGCGAGCGGTGCACTGTGGGAAACTCCCGGGTGCGCCGTGTCCTCACCGCCGCTGCCCAGCCGTGGAGGAGGCACAGCACCAGCCGGCCCGACGGACGGCGTAAGGCAGCGGGCTCCGCAGAGGGCGGCGGGTCGGGGTGCCGGGGCTGACCGGCGGGCCAGGGTGCCCGGCCACGAAGGTCGCCGGGTCGTGCGCCCCTGCTTTCCCAGGCTCAGATGTTGCGGGAGGCGGCGGCGATCGGGAGGGCGCAGGTGCAAGCCTGAGATGACAAGGGGCAGAGCTGCCCCCGGCCGGTGCCACCAGGGGCCGGGCCCTCCCGAACCGCAGGTGTGCGGGGCGGCTGGGGCTTCTTAGGGAGTGGGGCAGCGGCCGGGCCTCTCTGGACTCCCTCAAAGCGCCGTGCCCTTCAGGTGACCTTCATTGTGGTCACTGCCCCTGTCGGGGTGGGGAGCCTGGGCTACAGCCTCCAGCAGGCACGTCTTTCTGTGGGTGGGGGCATTTCTCATGCTTCCAGAAGCTCTGGCCTGCCCGGGCCTGTGGTCCCCAAGCCAGGCTCTTGCTGTACCCCATCTGAAACCTGGGATTTGGTAAGGTCTTTTCCACACTCTAGCACTCATCCTCTGTCCTGACCCTAAGACCTTAAGGCACCGTGTATGCTACCCTAGGCTGTGCCCAAGGCAAGACCAATGGCGGACTTGGCAAGGACACCCTGCCATTGGGCTGGATGCAGGTGAGGCGCTGGTGGGTGAGGGCACCAGAAGCCAGGGTGGCTGGCTGAGCAGGATGCACAGGCTTGTGGCTTCCTGCGCTGCTTTTCTGCCTAGGGGTGACGCCTCAGTTTCATCATCCCAGGGTCCTTGTCCTAATGCCCATGCGCCCACTCCCAGCCGAGCCAAGGGTTTCCAGCGCAGCCCTGCCCCTCCTCCACCAGGACCTTAGCCAGGCCACAGCCCAGGGCAGCTCAGCACCCCTGAAAAACAGCAAGGAGCCTGCCGGGTACATGTTCTGTCTCTATGCCACCAGGCCCACATGCCCCCATTACCCTCTGATCATGCACTTTAGTTCTCAGGGAATGGGCACAGCAGGTCATGGGCAGGACAGGTTGAGAGAGGAAGCAGAGGCCTCTGGCAGGTCGCGTCTGGCCCTGCCCACCTGGGTTCAGTCCATAGCCCCTGCATCTGTAGCTGCAGGGGCTGCTGTGGAAGTGGTCAGGCTGCCAGAGGCCATACCTTGAAGAGGAGGTGGGGGTCTGAGGAAGCTTGGAGCCGATCTCCTCTGGAGGCCAGGACATGGTAAAGGTGTGCAAGGGACAGAGTGTGGGAGGTGCACAGGGTCCTCCTCCTTTGCCACATCCTCACCTGTATCCCCATCCAGGCCCATATGATGCCCAGGGGCAAGCTGTCCTGAGACACCAGTGAAGCCATCTACCTGTCCCACACGCCGGCCCAGCTGCCAGCACCACCACCATGGAGTCCAGGACAAAGTCGGCCAGCAGCCCCAAGCCAGAAACCAAGGTGCCTCAGGCCACTGCTGAGGCCAAGACCACCCCGGCTGCTGATGGAAAAGCCCCCTTGACCAAAGCTGGGAAAAAGGAGGCCCAAGCAGAGAAGCAGGAGCAGCCGGCAGTACCTGCCTCTGCCAAGAAGACCATAGCCAAGGCTGACCCTGCCCTTCTCAACAACCACAGCAACCTGAAGCCAGCCCCCTTGGCTCCTGCTGTCCCCAGCAGTCCCGATGCAACCCCAGAGCCCAAGGGTCCTGGGGATGGCGCGGAGGAGTACGAGTCTACCACCAGGGTCCCAGGGGGCCAAGGTTCTTGGCCCTGCGAGAACCTGACACCTCTGTTGGTGGCTGGGGGTGTGGCTGTGGCAGCAGTGGCTCTGATCCTTGGTGTGGCCTTCCTGGCCCGGAAGAAATGATCCCTGGATGACTGGTGTCCAGGGGGGCACAGAGCCACTTCCTGTAAAGACGTGGGAGCTAGTGCATGCGAATCTACAGTACCTACCTATATCTACACACATACATCATATACAGATACACGTACATGCCCCCCCCATGTACACAGCGGGAGAGATTGACAGTGGGCCACCTCTGTTCACCTCAGCATAGTTCCAGCCAGGCTCCAAGGAGCCTGGGCTCTAGGCTTACAAGGCAGGGCAGAGGGCCCAGCTGGGCAGGCAGGCAGCAAGGGAGGACAGAACAGATCCTGTGCGTGGCTGCCTGGTTTCCGAAGGCCCAGTGTCAGGGTGGGCAGTGGGTTCATATCCCTGATTCTTTGGGCCTGATACAGGGGACTGCCCTGAGGTGAGTGGTCCATGTGCAACACTGCCTCCACCAACTGCCTGTGCTGTGACAAGGCAAAGATGGTGTGGGGACTGGTCTTAGCAGGGGCTTCCGGAAGCTCCCCTTCTCCAGCTTGTGCCCCAGTGCAGCCCATGTGATGAGGGCCACACTGCACTTCTGGGGAATGCTGAAAGCCAGGGGTCCAAGGAGGGTCTCCCCTCCCAGCTGTGCCTGTCAGTGCCCCCAGCAAAGTGTCCCCCCTGCCTGTACCCAGCGTCCCCATCTAACAAGCGTATAAATGCAATAACACAGGTAGAGTAGAACTGCTTAGTGGGTGGCAGTCACCCACTGCCCACTGCCTGCAGGGAGACCACTGGACAGTCCTCTGCACACACCTGGCCCTGGCCTGGCCCTGGCCTGGTGGCAGCAGACAGGCTTCCCAAAGTGGTGGCAGCCACTGCGGGAATAGTGTTCTCACCTGTCCGGCACCACAGGAACTCTGGGCCTGAGCAGAGGCTGAGTCTGAAATAAACTCTGTTGTCTAAAGCCTGGGTTGGTGTTATGTGTATGGGAAGGGAGTAGCAGAAGCTTCTGGCTGGGACCTAGGGACACAGATCCACACCTGGGCCTCACAGGCAGCCGGTGGGAAGTCCCAGGTCCCTGGTGGATCCACCCACAGCTCCACTGAGCCTGCCCACCCCAGGGCCCTTTCCTGGCCCTCCTGGTGCCCTAACCAGCAGAACACCAGGGCGCAGGACAAAGCCTAGGCTGGGCTGCTGGCTTCATGGCACAGGGCAGGCAGCTCCTCTGGAGCCCCATCTTTCAAGGGCAACAGGAGCCTGTGGGAGGTTAGCCCTCTTCCATGGTGCTCTCAGTCCACTCCAACTTAAGTGTCCAGTCTGGGGGACCAAGGCCATGCTGGGTCAAGAAGTCATATTCAGGCTGTACCATCTGGGCCCAATGGCCCCACCCCAGGGGTACCAGGCTGTGGGCAGAGCTCCCTCAGGCCACTTTCCTCCCCCAGGCCAGCTTCCATCAGGTGGAGGGGTACACAGCTGCTTTCCTTCCTAGCCCAGCTGGTGACCCCTGCCCAGGGCAGCAGCCCCATCCCAGGCTTACACAGCAGTGGGCACTGCCACAGGGTGAAAACACCCAGACTGGACAGCAGTCCTCACCCAGGCTGCCCTTCATGTGCCTTCTCAGGCCAGAAGGCCTCCACCCTGGGCCACCCAACACGGGTCTGGCTGTTGAAGGGGAGAGAGGGTGCCATACCACACAGATGCAGTGCTGTTCTGTGCCTGGCACGCACCTCACTCCTCCTACCATCCAGTCCTCTCTCCATCCCATCTATCCTGTGGTTTGCACCTCAAAATAGACAATTGTAGTCTCAGCACTATGGGAAGCTGAGGCAGGAGGATTTCACATCTGAGGCCATTCTAAAACATAGTGAGTCCCTGTCTCAAAAACCAAAATGACTTAACACAAGCAGTGCCATTTATCTCAGCAGACCTGGGGCAGTGGAGGTGGCTGTGGGTATGTCTGCCATCCCAAGCTCTAAGTCCAAGAGCGGACCTCTGAGCTGTGATATTCCTCCCATGCTGCTATTCCTTCACTCACTGTCTCAGGATGCTTTTTTGTGTGTGTCTTTTTGAGATGGTCTTGCTATGCAGTTCAGGCTGACCTTGAGCTCACTTTGTAGCCCAGGCCGGTCTCAAACTCACAATAATCCTCCTGCCTCAGCCTCTTGAGTACTGGGATTACAGGTGTGCACTACCATGCCTGGCTCACTGGATGCCACGGTGGTGTTAAAATGTCTGCCCCTCCAGACAAAACAGGGAGGAAAATGTTTGTGATACGTGCTAAATTGGACCTGGGCTGTCCTCCTAAAGTCTGTATGTTCAAGAACTGGTCCCCAGCTTACCATGTTTGGAGCTTGTGGAAACTTTAAGGGGGGCCATAGTGGGAGGTCCTCAGGTCACCAGGGGTGTGCTCCCTCTGCCCAGGGAGTTAACCCAGGGCCTCTACACTGAACTGTGTCTCCAGCCCCTTTTTGTAATTGTTGCTTTGAGACAGGTTCTCACTAAGTTGTCCAGGCTGCTTCCAACTGGCAATCCTCCTGCCTCAGGTCTCCCAGAGTGTAGGGATCACAGGTGTGGGCATCCCGCTAGGGGCACACTCTGGAAAGGGATTGTGGGACCCTGGCCTCTCCTGGCTCTCTTGCTTCTGGAATGAAATGAGCAGCTTTGCTCCCCCATGGGCACCTGCTATGTCACTGCCCTGCCCACCATGAGTTCACAGCCTGTGAATCCAAGGGCCAATATGACCCTTTTCCTTATGAATTATCACCTGGGCCTAGTGGCACACACCTGTCATCCCAGCACTCAAGAGCCTGACACAGGAGGATTGCTGTGGGTTTAAGGCCAGCCTGGACTAGACCCTATCTCATGAGAACAGAACACCAAAAATTATCTCTATGCCTGTCCAGTGTGCAACCAGCACCAATGTCCACCTCTAGGACTTTCCATCTCAAGCTCTGTCCCCAGCCCCTGGGACCCACCAGCCCACTTCCTGTTTCAAGAGACCTGACGACCAGGGCACAATGTCCTCAAGCGGGTTTTTTTTTTTTTTATCTTCTTTTGGTATTGGGGGCATTGAACCCAGGCCTTCACACTGAGGTAAACCCTTAGCCCTTTGTGTGCGTAGATGGGGTTCTTGCCGTTTTCACACTGGCCTCAAACTTGTGATTTTCCTGTCTTGGCCTCCCACAGTGCCAGGATGACAGGCATATGCCACTTACCCAGCAGTGAGTCATGACTCTTGAACTGAGTAAATTACTGGATGGACCACATTTTGTGTGCCCGTCTGTGGACACTCATGTTGCTTCCATCCCGGGGCTCTTGTGAACAGAGGTGTACAACATCCCTGAGACCCCACTTTCCTTTTGGGGTAAGCCCAGTGGCACTACTGTCCCTCCAAGACAAGTGTGCTGCACAGTGGCAGCCTGTGACTGTCCCAGATTCTGCCAATCCCAACGAGAGCCCTGGCTTGCTGGGTGGCCCCACTGTGCCTCCTCTTACCACATGGGGCTGTTTCTCTTGTCCTTTTCCTCCTTGGTGCCGGAGCTCTTGTGTCTGTTGGCTGGAAAGCCTTCACCTAGAAAGCCTTCGCCTGGTCTGAGGAATTTCTACACATTCCACATCTGAAGCTTTTGCTACTCAGAGCACTGGATACTCACTTCACAGCTGTGGAACAGAGGTTGCACTCTGTCCCTGGACATCTGGAACTGTGATTAGGTCATCCTGCCACGTTCCGGTCCAGCAGCCGCTGAGGACTCGCCCTAGCCCAATCCCCAGACACTGTGTTCCAAGAGCAGCAGGCAGTCTCCTTTCACTCAGGAGACCCACTGGTCCCTGTCACCCTGTGAGGTAACCCTGTCTCCTCGGGCTCTTGTGTCTCAGCACAGCATACCCTGAGCCTACAGCCACACCTGCCACGTGTCACCATCACTGTCACTGACTGGCCTTTTTGTAATAATCTTGTTTCTTCATTTAATTTTTTCTTTGTACTGAGAACTGAACTCAGGACCTTGCCCTTGCTAGGCAGGTGCTGTGTGTGCGCTGCCTCTGAGCTCTATCCCGGGCTCACTGTGTTTATGTTCTCACTGGGTTGGGCTCCTGACGTCACTTCCGTGGGAATGTTAGAACCTGCCGGCTACATCCTCGAGGCCCACACTTGAGTAATATAATATTTTCCAAAAAAAAAAAATTGCTCTTGGGGACACTAGGTCTGGTTTAAATTATTTTTATTACAGAACAACTTTTAAGATATAAGCAAATAGTGGGCTGGGCTGGGGATATAGCTCAGTGGAATAAATGCCTGCCTGACAAGCATGAGGTCCTGAGTTTGATCCCCAGTACCACACACACACACACACACACACACACACACACACACACAAAGATATAAGCAAATAATAGATAGGGAAAATATTCAGTATGTCAAAAAGCACAAACGTGCTACCAAACCTAACACAGATAGGCAGCATGACCTGAGGGACAACAGCACCTGTGTTCTGGACAGTGTCAGGAGACCCTGGCCCACAGGGAGCCCCAGGCTATGCCCCCACCCGGCTGCCCTTGCGCCCTGAGCCCCCAGCCCTCAGCCTTTGCTTTGCTGCACCACTGCCAACCTCTTAGGTCCACCTGTCCTCATGTTGAGCCAGCGACACATCTTCCGGAAGCATGGTAGGGGCTGGGGCACATTGTTTTCCTTTAACACCTCTTCCCTACTGCCAGGAGCACACAGCTGCTCTGGGACTCCCACCTTAGGATGTGTTCTTGGTGTGACTGTGGATTACCCCATCACCCCTGCCCTCTGAGGTGTGGGTAGGAGAGGCCAATGGAACCCTCCAAGGCCAAGGCCTAGTGCCCACGGCCTGAAAGAGGGTAGATATGAACCTGCGCTCAGCTGCTGCATCTCAGACAACAGGTACCAGGGACAATGCAGAGCTTCCAGCAATCTGCACCTCACTGGCCAGTCCCCATGTCATGACAATGGAACAGAACAAGGGCTGCCTTGCTCACTGCAGGCCAGCAAGGACAGGGACCCTGTCCCAGCAGGCATGTGTACCCCATGGTGGGCAGGCAGCACTGATCTGGCCTTCTTGAAACTTGCCTCTGCTTTGCACAGAGGCCAGAGGTAAGCTGGGCTTGGTCCCTATTACTCTCTACCCCACAGGACATGGACACTCACTGACCCCTTCCTTGGGGTCCCTCCGACATCCTAGGTCCATGGCAACCCCTTCCTATCACCTCCTTCAGGAAATAACTGCCACCATCTGCCCATATAATGGGACTCCGTGGCCAGGCCCTGCCAGCCTGGGAGGGGCAGTGGGCAGTTGCTGGGCATTCCCAAAGCTGCTGAGCCATTCTGCCCCAGCGATGGTGCCTTCCTGCCCCAGACCAGCTTGGGGCTGTCACTCACAGCCCTCTGCTTCCTGAGCTCTGAGTCTCCACACCCCACCTAGCCCAGCCCTGCCCTAAGCCCTGCCGGGCACACAGCTGGCTCTGCACAGCTCCCACCCCTACACAGTGAGGAGGGGCTCATGTCTCCCAAAGCCCAGTCCCCTGCTGAGGTGTGCCTGAAAGTCACCTGAGCCACCAAAGGACCCTTGAGACAACACTGTATGGGAATGTTCTCAGGAAAACAGCAGTGCGCAGGTAGTGCCACTGACATATCGTAGGGTTAGGAGTTAAATCAGTGCTTAGGAGTCTTAAGAGCAGAGAGATCTAGCATTTCAGCCAGGGAGCAGTGGCCAGTACAAAAGCACCCAGGAGAGACTCAGGGAAAGCAGACAGGGCTGGAGGAGGCTGGGGGCCCTGCAGCCTGGGCCAGCCCTGCAGGGCAAAGGCCCCTCTCACCTACCCTCGGATGGCAGCAGAAGCGAGCTTAGAGATGGGGAACAAGTGAACATGCTCCACATCGCAGTGTTCCTATGGCCCGTAGTCTCTCACCAAGGCCAAGCCCAGCTTCCAGGGCACTCCTGCCATCCTGCACCTCTCTTGTCACTCACCATAAGAGAACCCAGCAGCTGACAAGCAGGCACTGGCTATCGCGGATGCCTTGTCCAGGCGCCAGTGCCTGTGCTGGTCAAGACTCAGGCTTGGCCCTGAGCAAGGCCTTGGGAGGCTGTACGCCAGGTGCAGCCAGACACCCCAAAGTGGGATTCCCAACTGAGACCTCTGGCCCTCACCTCGAGACCCTTGCCAGGCCGCAGTCCATCACTACTCATAGCAGCCCACCATGCCAGGAGTCCAGCTGTGTCCCTGAGGTCAGCTCTGACGGTGCTGCTCAGGGAGGTGGGGCAGCTGCTCCTGCAGGTCTGCTGGACTAGGGCCTCCTCTGTCACCGAGCTGGACAGGAGGCTGAGGTTAGAAGGCAGAGGCAGGGGCAGCAGAGGTGGTGCGTAGCCCAGAGGCGCCGGCGCCCTGGTCTCAGCTGCGCTGGCTGGTGCCAATCATGACACTTTTCTGAGTGGAAGAACAGTCCCGGTGGCGGCAGGCGGCAGAAGCAGGAGAACTCCCTTCCCAATAACTTGATTCAGCGCCTCCCCACTCTCTCCAGCCCAGGCTGTAAAGGACGCAGCATCCGCGCCCGCCACCCCACGGACATCCGGAGTCAACTACAAGGCAAGAAAGAACTGCACCAGATGTAGCCTTGCCCCGGACAACCTGGACTCTCCAACCGAACCCAGGACCGCGATGTCCCTATTTCAGCAGGTGGCCCCTCCCCGGTGGCCCGCTCCGCCCCTCACCTTCAACCACGCGGAAGCCGCCCTAGAAGCTCGCTGAGTAGGCGGTCCAGGCGGCGCGCAGGGTCCGTGCTCCGGATTCACTCTTTGGCCCAGCTCCGCCCCGCTGGCGCGAAATCAAGGGACCAAGCCGGGAGGACACGGAGGTCCTAGGACCAGCGGGACCGGGCCAGGGTCTGATCGGTCCGCCGAGCCTGGACACTGGGGGCTATCCCCGGCCACGCAGCCCTAACGGTACAGCAAAGCGGACGCGCACAACTTCGGCTTGAGAAAGCTGGAGGCTGAGGACACATGCGCATGCGCCACCCGGTCTCAGCCACACCCCGGAAACCTGCGTCTTGGGCCGCGCGCCGCGCTCCGCACATCTCTCTCCGCCGCGCACGCCCGGACCGCAGCCGCTCCCTGTGCGCATGCTCCGTGCTGCGCACGGACTATCCTATCCCAACCATGGCGTCTGAGCGGCTACCCAGCCGGCCCGCCTGCTTGCTGGTGGCCAGTGGCGCGGCGGAAGGTGAGGCGCGCGGTACGGCCGCCCGGACGCGGGGCTCAGGTGACGCCTGAGGCGGCCTTATGGGTCGGAGGAGGCAGGCCCGCGCCGCACCTGAGGCGGCCGTTCTTGGCTGCTGTGGCCCTGAGCCCGAGGCTCCTGCGGGAGGAGTCGGGGTTTTGGCCCCTGCCTTTGTCCTCTCGGGGGCGGCCCTTCTGGATTCCGGTCCCCGCTTCTCCTGGAAGCGCTCGAGAAGGGGCGGGTGGAGTTCAGGAAGCGCTAGGGAAGGCGCAGGGTGGGGGCACTGGACGGCGGTGTTCTCTGTCCCTAGCAGGCGCCGGGTGCCTGGCAGGTTCTGGACGGTGGGGCTGGCTCTTTCCCCACACGAGATGTCTGGTGCTCAGGGGAGGGACACTCGGGAAAGTGACCAGCATGTGGCTCTGGTGTGGGGCGTGGGGTCAGGGCTGGACCGAGGGTCTACATGTCGATGCCCGTCGCCCCTCACGAGAGAGCGGGGATGGCGTCGTGCGGTCGTGGCCTGCGCCGCTCTGGGCTCCCCTTGCCATCTCCCAAGGGAGGTGGGCGGCACCCGAGGGGGCTCAGCACTGCAGATGTGGGTCTTGGTTGTCTTCAGAGGCTGGTGTGAGCGCCAAGGAAGGTGGGCTGAGGGCGTGGGGTGGCTGCGTGGCCCTGAGAAGGCCGCTGGGCTGGACGGTGGTGGTGGCAGGGGTAGGGTGGTGGCAGAGTCTGGGGTGTGGTTTGGAGACTGTTCTTCCCGTGAATGGTTGGTAATGAACGCACCTTAACTGAAGGTGAAAATGAGGTTCAGGGGTTGGGTTTCGGAATTAAACTAGTGTAGACATCTAACACGGGTCAAGTGTTCCTTGGAATCCATGTGCAGACCTGTGCGCTCCTGCAGCCTCCAGGACTGCAAAGGCCCGGTTCCTTTTGAATGGTCCCTGGGTGGCGGAAGGGGCAAAATTTCAGAGCCCTTGGGAGGAAGGGCTCCTCCATCCCGGAGTGTGGGGAGGGCCCAGGACACCTGTGCTCTCCAGCTGCTGCCATCCCCACATTTCCGGGGGCACAGGCCTTGCTCACTGCCCTTCCTGAGCTGTGGGCACCTTGGACACTGGGGTGCTCGGAGTGGATTCCTACCGGTGAGGGAACCCGGCACTTGGGTTTGCCTTTGAAGGCCTCTGGCAGCTGAGTATGAGGATGGGGGAGGAGGTGTGGACCCTTGAGCGGGGCTGGGTTCTGTCAGGGCCTGAAGGTGAAGTCCCAGGTTGGGGACAGAGCCTGGCCTAGTGGTGTACAGATCTAGCTCTGCACCTGTGACTTTGTCCTTTTGATACAGGAAAATAAAAACTCCCAACCTGAATGATATCTGGGATGAGTTTGTCTGAAATCTTAGAATGAATTTTAGGAACAACAGGTTAAGAGCAGAATATATTTATTGAGGGAAAGAAAGCTTCTCTCCAAGAGAGGGACAGAAGGGGGCCCAAGTGGATTAGCCAGGACTGTCTTTTCTAGGGACTTTTATAGAGAAAAACCATGAGATGAGACTGAGGCGGGTCCAAGGTAGGGGAAATGGGTGAAACTATGGTCAGCCAATAAAATTACAGGTATAATTGTTCAGGTAAAATTGAGTAAACTGGGATCAAATGGGGAAGAGAGTGAACACAGAGCCGAGGCTTTTTCTGTAGGGGTCGGGTCAGGGACTCTTCCTGGCTTTTTCAAGGTAGTTGTTACTTATTTAGAATATCAATCCCTGACATTTACACCTAGGGAGGTATGTGGGTGCATTTGTTTTGTCTTTTTGTCTTGAGGTCTGTCTGGCCCACAGGTATCTTGTCTTTCATGTTGGCTTCTTCAAGGGCCTGGCCCTGTCTGACTGCCCATAATATTGTAGGTTTTTTTTTTTTTTTTTCAGTCTTTGGGACAGGGTCTCGCTTTGCAGTTCAGGCTGGCCTTGAGCTCACTTTGTAGTCCAGGCTGGTCTTGAACTCTCAACAATCCTCCTGCCTCAGCCTCCTGAGTGCTGGGATTACAGGCGTGTGCCGCCACGCCTGGCAGCCTATAATATTTCTGTCTAATTCAGCTGCCTATAACACTTTGGGCTTCAGCTCTCTGGACCTGAAGGGTTCCAGGGCGCAGGGGACGGCCTACTGCTAAGGGTGGATCTGGGACCAAGAGGGCCCCAAGCCTGGCTGCCGTGTCACACCTGTCCCTCTTCTGCAGGTGTGTCGGCCCAGTCCTTCCTCCACTGCTTCACATTGGCCAGTGCTGCCTTCAACCTGCAGGTGGCCACCCCTGGGGTAAGTGCAGCCCTGCTCCCAGTGGATGCTTGGGGTCCCCACCTCTTTGGGGTTGAGGCCAGGAGGGTGCTGCCCCTCCCTGGGAGGAGCAGGGAGCCTTCTGTGGCCTGGACAGAGCTAGTCTGGGGTGAGGGTTCTGTGCCTAGACCTGGCAGTATCTTGAAGTATTGATCCCCATCCCTGGGCTGTGGCCTGATTGGTGCAAGGGAGGGCTTTTCACTGGTCTGTGCTTTTTGCATGTCTTTAATTGGGGAGTGAGATTCAGTCTAGTGGGAGTAACAGACGTTTCCCGTGGAAGGAATTCTGTATCTCTGGGGTAGGTGCTCGTCCCAAGGACATGGTGTGTGTTTGTAATTTTGCACGTTTGATTTGTTTGTTTGTTTGTTTGTTTGTTTATTTTGGAGCTATGGCTTAAGCCCAGAGCCTTGCACATGCTAGGCTAGTCCTGTGCTGCTGAGGCACAACCCCAGCCCATTTTCCACCTTTTAAAGTTACAGTGCTTGCCATTTTCCTAAGTCTAGACCCCCACCAGCGACCCCAGTGCTCACTTGTTGCCTCTGGGCTTTCCCATACAGGGGAAGGCCATGGACTTTGTGGATGTGACCGAGAGCAATGCACGCTGGGTTCAAGACTTCCGCCTCAAGGCGTATGCCAGCCCTGCCAAGCTGGAGTCTATTGATGGTGGGCCAGGACACATTCCTGCTGGGCAGCATGTTCCTCTCCGGGTGGAGCACCTGAGACAATGGAGCATCAAGGGCTGCAGATGGGTTTGGGATCTCAGTGCATGTCCTCATTCTTTCCCTGCAGCCAACCTGGGGCTTGTCATGAAGCTCCATGACCCACCCAGGGCAGCCTCGGTTCATACCCTTGGCCCTGGAGTTCTTACAGTCCTCTGGGGCGTGGGGGTAGGTCAGTTGTCCATGGGATCTGTGTGGGATTTGGGACAGTGATGTATGAGGCCATGTGGCTGGTTGCTGTGGGGGAATCTGCCCTGGCTGTGCCCTTGGGACTAACTAGGGGCCTCCTGGCCTGTCATCTCCCCTCAGGTGCCCGCTACCATGCTCTTCTGATCCCCAGCTGTCCTGGTGCCCTGGCTGACCTGGCCAACAGTGGGTCTCTGGCCCGCATCCTGCAGCACTTCCAGTCTGAGAGCAGTAGGTCACAAGAACTGAGGCATAGCCTGGCAATGCAGGTGGGGTTGGGTGTCTCGTTCAAGTTCAGAGCTGGGCAGGCCTGGTCATTTTCCTAGCCAGTTGGACCTGCATAGAGAGTTGTGTGATCCTGCCTGGCTAGTGGACAAGTGTGTGGCACTTAGACACGCAAGAGTACAACCCCCAAACATGTTATGCTCCTCCAGTCCTGGCCTGGTGCCCTCCTGGGGCCCCATGTGGGTGAGTTGGTTGCTGTCAGGGGTCCATTATGATGAGCAGGGATAGCCCACAGATAAGCTGGGCTGCCATACAGCACCCTTTGTTGGGAAGAATGTTCTCTGGGCCTAGACAGGCAGCTGCCTTGGTTGTGAGAACTCATACATGCCAGGCAGCCTTGGAAAAGTGCCAGTGACTGCTGCAAGGCCAAGGCACTGCCTGGCGTGCTTGTCCCACTGGGAGGGAGCCTCCTCTCTGTACCAGGATGATCTACAGATGGAGGCAGCACTGGGTCTCTCACCTTCACATGCATCTCGACCCCAAACCTGGGGTGACTTGGGCCCCAAGCAAGCCCTGGCACTGATGCCCACCTGAGGAGGTGGGTGGTGGCCACACCTGTGGCAGGATGTGGGTGTGGGCACCTGGGCTGGCAACTCAGGCCTCACTTAGGCTGTTTTACTGCTTTCAGAGCCTATCTGCGCCATTGGCCATGGTGTTGCTGCTCTGTGCTGTGCCACCAGCGAGGACAGGTCCTGGGTGTTCCATGGCTATAGCCTGACAGGGGTGAGTGTCTCTCGAGTGGGCCAGCATCCACAGTCAGATTCTCACAGCACTGTGTCCTGCCATGCCTGTATCCAGAGCCACTGTCCCCCGAATGAGGACCTGTGTCTTGTGTGACAGGTGCCGAGCACACATGGGCAAAGTCATTACCCGCCAAGGGGCTCAGCCTTGGCCACCAGCCCATCTGGCACCCAAGTGCCTTGATGCTAGGGAGCCAGTCCCTTGGCATCAGGGCCACCTGCGGGGGAAGACAGCTGGCCTTGCCTTGTCCCTGGCCTCCTACCCCAGCATCACGCTCCCGCCATCTGGCTCCCGCCCTCATCTCCACTATGTGGGTGAGGCTCCTGCTTTGGTGTTCCCTATTTGTCCCTCAGGGCTGGTATTGGGGCAGGGGAGGGCCCTGGCAGGGTCAGAACTGCTGGTGGGCCATTGTCAGGCTCAGTCCTCCATCCCCACAGCCTTCTGTGTACGAGCTCGTCAGGGCCCCCGGCTTCGCCCATCTGCCACTAGTCGTGGAGGACTTTGTGAAGGACTCAGGTGCTAGCTTCAGTGGTAAGCCTGGCATGCTCCTAAATGCCTGTCTGGTGTGCCTTGGGGGAAGCCAGGAAAACCTTTGGACACAGCTCAGCCCAAGCAGGCCAGCCCACTCAGCTTGCTGGGCCCTCAGTAGGTGAAGTGGGTCTGGGGCACCAGTGCCTGAGGCCCGTGCCCTCCACCCTCCTAGCCAGTGAGCCTGATGCCGTGCACATTGTGTTGGACCGCCACCTGGTCACCGGGCAGAATGCCAACTCCACCATCCCCGCTGTGCAGAACCTGCTGTTCCTCTGTGGCAGCCGGTGAGGCTTGGGAGACCTGGGCTGGATCTGCCCGTGACTGCTCCTCTGTGCCAGTGCTGAGCCTTGACCATGTGTCCATCCCACAGGAAGTAAGTCTGCCAATGGACCCAGATCCTGTGACGTGGCCCAGGTGTCCTCAGAGGCAGCTGGACTCCCTCTGGCTCCAAGGATTCCATTGTTCCCCACCTGATGAAGGGCCCCTCATTGGGCCATATCCTGGATTCATGTGTGGGAATTGGCCCCATGGCTGTCTGCTCTCTGGAAAGGCTGTGCCTTCCTGGCCCCTTGGTTCCCAGCAGTCTCCTCAGGTGGCTTGGTGATGACCTTTAGTGCTGGTGGCCGGTTAGTTCCGAGAATTCGTAAGTTTTGCATTCCTGGAGAACTGGTTGGTGTGTGGAGCAGAAGCAGCTGTGGGTGTCCAAGAATAATGGCCCCAACCTTTAGCTCTTGCCCTATGGAAGGCTCAGGGTATCTGCCCCTGCCTGGGGTGAACAGGGTTTGATTCAGCCTCAGTCCCACATTCCTGCTGCAGGAGGAGAGGCCCTCACTGAGGCTGTGATGGTGCTGGGGCCTTCAGTGGACGCAGTGCTATAACCACGGCCTATGTGGCACTGAGAGAATCACACTGAGACTCTTAGAAGAGCCATTCCTATGATGCCCAGAGCTTGACTTCATCTGCAAAAGCAGCCGGGGGTTCTGTTGAGGAGGCTGTGTCCTGGCATCCTAGGCCCTGGACCGGCTTTGGTTGGGGCAGAGGCCAGAGTGGCTGCCCTCCTGGACATAGCTCATTGGCTTTCTATCCTACCAATGGGCCTTGGTGAGCAGCTGCTGGCTCTGAGTCAGGCTCCCCAGAAGGTCAGCCCCCCTATTGGAGCCTTCCTCTTCCTCCTAATCCTATACTCAGCTTGACTGGCTGCTCTGGCACAGCTATCCCCAGGCACAGGGCTGGCTCTCATGACAGAGATGTGGGTGGGAGGACCCACGGTTCTATAGCATCAGTGAGGAAATTCAGGACCCAGTGGAAGAAGACAGTGAGGCAGGCTCCCCCCCCAGTGTCCTTGCCTGCTTCCAGCAAGACAGAGGTTGCTGTAGGTAGGCCTTGTGCTGCCCAGTCCACTCTGTACATCTTCACAAAACTTTCCAGAAATCTGAATCATGTCCTGTCTTAGTCCATCCAGGCAGTTTTAACAGAAGGCACAGATTGGATATTTTACAAAGCAGAGAAGGGCAATTTCTGTGGTTCTGAAGGCTAAGGCTGGAGCACCAGATTTGTCTGGTGAGAGCTTCCTGGCTTGCCACTGCTCTTCATGGTGGCAGGGTTGGGAGTTTGTTGGGGCCCCTGCTGTAAAGGCCCTAATCCCACTCAGGGGCCCTACCCTGGCCTGCCCAAAGACCCTAAGGTGCCATGCTCACCATCCTGCTGAAGTTCTAGGGGACACACATGCTGAGCACTTGTTTAGGCTGCTTGAGCCCCACCTTACTGATGCAGACCTGTGGGTAGAAAAGTGGCCCCACCTCCAGCTGGGGGTCAGCAGGAGAGGAAAGGGACAGAACCTCCAGGAACATGGCAGCAGCCAAGTGGGCTTTTCCATAGCCTGGGCTGTGTTTGTAAGTACAACTTACATCACCATAGAAGTGGTATGCGTATCCTCATGGCAGAATTACAAGGGACAAATTGGCTTCCCTATGATGGGTATTGTGGTAGCCTAGTGTCAGGAAGTCGAAGAAGCACCAAGGCCAGACCTAGGTGCTATGAAAGAAGCCAGTCACCAAGAGGCTTCTGTGATTCGGTTTATACAAAATATCCAGGAAACAGGAAGGGTGCTCCAACGGAGCAATGGGAACAGAGTTGGCAGAGAGTACAGAGTGAGAACTTGCATTTGGGAACTGTCCATATGTGTGTGTGTGACTTGGCCTTGACCCTGGGCTGCCAAGGAGCCCATGTTCCTATTGGTAGCCCCACCCACCCAGTGTGGACACCCACCCTGAAACAGTATCAGTGACACCCTAAGAAGGCTGTCACTTGATGGGGACTGACCATTACTGCCCACCTGGGTCTTAATCTCTGCCTGCTGCTCTGCCTTAGCCTCCTGGGTCTCCACAGACCAGGTTGGGACAGAGCAGCTTATGGGCAGTTTGGACAGGGCTGAAAGCTGTTCCAGGGCTCTCCCATCAAGTACCAGTTCAAAGGCCCTCACTGACCAGAGTCTGTTGTGCTCAGGCTTAGAACCAGGCCCTCTTTGATCTCAATTCCTGTGCCCTATTCTTGCAACCTGGCCTGAATCTAATACCCTCACCTGACCCTTGCTTTAGCATCCCCAGGAGTCAAGGGGGTCCCCAAGTACTTCACAGGTTCCAGGTCTGCTTGCAAGGTTTCAAAGCTGGCTGCAGTGTGCTCTGCTACCCTACAAATGCCACCAGTGCTGCCCATGGGAACCCACCTGTCTGACCTTGGCTAGGGACAGCAGCTGAGCAGTCCCCTAAGTCCGCACCTGCAAGGGCCAGAGCGCATTGACACTTCGCTATGACATACCCCCAGGACAGCTTTAAGCCCAGCCAGGGCCCCACCTTCAAAGTCAAGGCCTGGGGCTTAGTGATGAGCACTTTATAGCTTACCAGGCCCTGGGCTCCACCCCAGCAGCAGCTCAAGGCCCCCCACCTGGGACCCAGCTCCAGGGTAGCCCTGACTGGGGATCTCAGGGCTCTAAGTCCCCCAACTTGACCTCCCAGCCTGGCCCACAGTGGGAACAGTTGGGGAGGACAAGGTGACTAAGATGGCAAAATGAAACAGCACAGGAAAAGCAACTGCTTTAATGCATTAGGCAAAGTTTTACATAAAATCAGAAACCTACGATCCATCCCTGTCCCAATTGCTAAGAAATGCAAGATTCCACAAAGCCTTGTACAGCTGGACTCCAGTCATGGGCAGCACAGGCCTGGGGTCCAGTCACTGCGATGTCCACTATTTCCCATTCTCTGCACTGAACATCTTTTCCTAGAAAGGAAGTTGCAGTGAGCTGTGCCTGGCCCTCACCAGCCCTTGAGGCAGTGAGGGGTGTGGGCCAGGCCAGGATACTCACTCAGCAGGACCCTACTGTATGGGCACCTTAGCAAGTCCCCCTCTGCCCTATGGCTCAAGGGCCAGTGTGAATTAAGGCCACCGGCATGGAACTCACTGTCAGCATCTGCTCCAGCTTCACAGCATCAGCAGCAAACTTCCGGATTCCCTCAGACAGCTTCTCTACAGCCATCTGGTCCTCATTGTGCAGCCAGCGGAAAGACTTCTCGTCCAGGTTTATCTTTTCCAAGTCACTGGCCTGAGCTGGAAGGATACCACACCTTTTATGCCACCCTGGTCCCTGAGGCCTGGCAGCACCTAGCCACTAACCAGAGTGAACGCATAGGAAAACCACACCCTCCCAAAGCTTCAACTATGCTGAGCTGTACCTGCACCCAGGGGGGTGCCTTGGAGCAGTGGCTAAGGTTGGGCCCAGGTCTTACCCGCCTTGGCTGAGAGCATGGGCACCAGCTTGCTGCTGTCCTTGAGCAGCTCACCCAGGAGCTTGGGTGAAATGGTGAGGAAGTCACAGCCTGCCAAAGCCTTGATCTCGCCCGTGTTTCGAAAGGAGGCACCCATGACAATGGTCTTGTAACCAAACTTCTTGTAGTAGTTGTAGATTTTGGTGACGCTCTTGACCCCTGGAAAAGATCACACTGTGTCCCAGGAGGCCCTAGGCCCCACCCCAACCTTACCCCCTAGCCCTGCCCTCAGCTGTGACCTTAGAGAGCCTCTTACCAGGGTCCTCCAGGGGCTCATAGGATTTCTTGTCTGTGTTTGCGACATGCCAGTCCAAGATGCGTCCCACAAAGGGGGAGATGAGTGTCACACCCGCCTCAGCGCAGGCCACGGCCTGGGCGAAGGAGAAGAGCAGCGTCATGTTGCAGTGGATGCCATGCTGCTCCTCCAGCTCCCTGTGGGGACAGGGAGGTGAGCACACTGCCCCAGCTCCAGAGGCCAGGCCCAGTGTGGTGGGGATAAGCCTTGGAGTGCTCTGCAGGGTTAAGGCGCTCCCTCCCTCATCCATGGGCTGGCCTTAGCATAGCGGTTCCTTCTGCTTACCTTCCTCCGTCACGCCACAGCAGGGCCAAGGACCCATGTGCCTGTCCCTGCCCCAGACACCTTGTGCGGACCCACCCTTCCTAGACCAGAGCCCAGTGCCCATCACATCCACTGAGGACGTCTTCAGGTGTGGGCTGGGACAAGCTGGCCCTCCAGGGGCCTGCTTTAGAGAGCCCCACCAAGTGACCACACTGGAAGTCCAAGGACAGCTGTCACAGTCTGTACCCCTCCCCGTGACCAGCAATTACAATTAGCCCACCAGAAATTGAAACAGCCACACAGGGCCCAAGACAACTCAGAGGCCTCTTGCTATCAGACTGTGTGGGCAAGCATCTGAGAGCAGTTTCCCTTGGATATTTAGCTTTCCTGCCTCTTCTACTTTGAGCATATGTTTGTACAGCCATGGTTTACTGCTTCTTTTTTTGGGGGGGTGTCCTTTTTTTTGAGACAGGGTTTCACTATACAGTCTGGGCTGGCTTCAAACTCACAGCAATCCTACCTTTGCCTCCCAAGTGCTGCGATTACAGGCGTGCACCATCACACCTGGCCAACCATGTTTATCTTCCCATACACTAGGCAAACCAAGCCATGAGGCTTTCCGGCCAGATGAAACAACACTGCTGAGTGGGCCCAGGCCAAGCACAAACCTGGCTCAATAGCCAGCACTGAGCTGCAGCCTGACAGCTCCCACAGGCAGGGTCACATACCTTCCAGCCTGGATTCCCTCCCAGGTGGACGACAGCTTGATGAGAATTCTGTCCTTGGCAACTCCAGCCTCCTTGTATAACTCCATGAGGCGCCTGGCTCGGGCCACCATGGCATCCTTATCAAAGGACAGTCTGACGAAGCAAGGAAACCACACACCCTCATTACCAGCCAGGAGCAAGGTGCCAGAGCTCTGGGCTGAGTGGTACAGAAGGTGCAGCTCTGACACCTCAGGTGCAGAGCCCTCAGCAGCATTGAGACCCATTATCTCTACGAGAGACCTCAGCATGGAGCTTCCTACCACCAAAATGGCCACAGGAGGACCCTACAGAGTAAACCTTTTCTTCTTATACTCACTGTCCCCAGGGATAGAAACCATGCAGAGGTGGCCCAACAATGCCCCATCCAGCATTCATACCTTGCATCTACTTCTGTGGATACACGGCCTGGAATCTTATTCAGTATTTCTGCTCCAAACAACACAAAAAGTTTATCAATAGCATTTTTAATCTGCTCCTCTTGTGATCTGAAATTCAGAGGAAGAAACTAGGTTAGGAGCTTGTGAGATTACAAAGGAACTTAGCAAATGATAGCATTCCTTTGCCAAATTTCCCTTTTTTTTTTTTTTTTTTTTTAAATTCTAAAAACACTTTTGCTGAGCATGGTAGCACATATTTGTAACTAATCCCTGCACTCTGGGAGGCTGAACCGGGAAGGTCCCAAGATTGAGCTCAGCCTGGGCAACTTACTGAGACCCTGTTCCAAGATTAAAAGAATTTTTTTTTTAAAGGTCTGGGAATGTAGCTCAGTGCAAAGGCCTTGGATTTGATCCCCAGTACAAGTATAAAAAATGGATAAAACCATTATTTATTGTGTGAATTGTACCTCAGTGAAACCTGACCTGTCATCTCTTCACCCTCCTGGGATGCATGGGTACACACAGAGTGGAGGGCAGGTAACGCTCCAGAGGGAACAGTGTGAGGGTCCTTACCAGCCCACTGCCCACAATGACACTTTACTAGTGTCTTGTGCTGCACCCAACATCCAGCAGATATGGGAGCAGGACCCACCTGAGGACCTCCCACAGCAATTCTGGGTACTAGGAGTGGAGGAAAGGGGAGGGAGAGAGACCTGGGGTGTAAAGTGGCCTTTGTGTAGTCTGGGAGGATTGGCCAGGTGTTGGAAGGCCCACTACTGCCGGGAGCCATACCACCCGCAAAGCCAGGCACAATCCTGAGCCATGTGTTAGCACTAGAAGGGAAATATACATCTATGGAAATTGAAGCTAGGTCTGTGGCTGCCTGGTGAGAGCAGGACCCATGCAAACAGTGCCTGGGGACAGCTCTGCAGGTGGTATGTTCTAGCACAGACATGGTGGCAGGAGCAGTGCCACACAAATCTGCTGCTAAAGTAAAAAGGTAGCACAGTGTTCAGGAGCTGTAGAGTCTAACCAGAGGGAGTCTGGGGTGCTGCCAGTACTCCCTGACACATTGGGTGCAGGCTATCTGTGCAAGTCTCACTTCATAAGGCAATGAGAGGCCAGGTGTGGTGGACACCTGCAATCCCAGCACTCAGGAAGGCTGAGGCAGCAGGATCACCATAAATCCAGGCCAGCCTGAACTATATATATATCAAGACCATGTCTACAAACGAATAAACAAACCAATGAGAAACAGGTGTGGTGGCTCATAATACCAGTCACTTAGGAGGCTGAGGCAGGAGGATTACATACTGAAGGCCATCCTGGGTAAATCAGTAAGACTCTATCTTAATCAACCAACAGGGTTGGGACTCACATGTGGAGGGGTAAACCTAAAATCCCAGCACTCTGGAAGCAGGAGGATCACAAGTTCAAAATCAGCTTGTGCTACATAGTAAGATCTTAAAAACAAAAATGTGCTAAGGAATAGCTCAGTAGTATGGTGGCCCTGGCTTTAATCCCCAGGACCACAAACGAAAAGGACAGCATTGGGTAGGAAGGGCAATAGGCCAAGAGGAGACCAATGGAGCTTACTGGCCCCAGCTGCACTCACCCGCCTAGCTTCTTCCCATAGGTGATAGCCTGCTCCACCAGCCCTTGGTAGGCGGGCATCTGCGCCGCAGCCAGGATCAGGGATGGGTTGGTGGTGGCATCCTGGGGCTTGTACTCATCAATGGCTAGGGAGATAATGTTTGAAAGCAGAAACATAAGTGGAGCATTCGCTTCCACTCAAACCCGGCAAGGCCCCTGCAGCAGACCCAAACAAGGCACAGGGACACGGCCCCAAGCACTCCCAGGAACAAGGCAACAAACCTGAACGATTGAGGACAGCCGCTGAAAACCGTGTGTCCTGTGGCTCAGTGGCCACTAGGCGGCGCACTGGCCCCAAACCAGTGACAATACAGGTGGCTGGCGGCAAGAAATACTATATTCTTTTTTTAGCACTAAGAATTTAACCCAGGGATTTCACACTGAACTACATCCACAGTTGATATAGTGTGTGTGTGATATAGTATATAGTAAACCCTAAATTATATGTAATTTACTATATGAACTGTGGATGTAGTTCTGTGTGAAATCCCTGGGTACTAGGAGTGGAGGAAAAGGGAGGGGAGACCTGGGGTGTAGAGGTACAAAGGGTTCATAAGCTCATTTTGCAACTTGTTTGGGTCTGTAATTACAGTACTTCCAAATAGGATAAAATATGTGCTCACCGGTGATCTGCTCAAACAGTGAGCAGATCCTTGTATAAAATGATGCCTGGATAACAGCAAACTGTTTTTTACCACAAATGAAAACAAAACCGGAGGCCTGGGGATACAGCTCTCTCGCGCTCTCGCTCTCGCTCTCGCTCTCTCTCTCTCTCTCTCTCTATATATATATACATTTTTTTTTTTTTTTTTTTTTTGAGACAGTCTCACTAAATTGCTGTTACCTAAACTGGGCTCAAATTTAGTATTTTCCAGCCTCAGCCTCCCAGAAGGCTGGGATTATACACCCATACTTGGCTATACTGTCTCTTTTAAAACATTTGTCCTTTCTCAGGAATCATGCCAACGGACAAAGTGCTAATCTTGCCAGAAGGCAAATTATTTGACAAATTAGCCTTTTCTCTCTTTCTCTTTCTCTTTCTCTTTCTCTTTCTTTCTTTCTTTCTTTCTTTCTTTCTTTCTTTCTTTCCTTCCTTCCTTCCTTCCTTCCTTCCATCCATCCATCCATCCATGGTGCTGAAGCTTGAACCTAGTACCTTCCCACTGAGCTACATCCCCAGGCCTTTTTATTCTTTATTTTGAGACAGTCTTACAATGTGGCTAAATTTTGCCTGTTTCAAGCTCCTTGGGATCCTCTTGCCTCAGCTTACCAGAGTGCTGGGATTACAGGCAGTGCACCACCAGTCCAGCTCAACAGATTAGAATTTTTAAAGGATTCAACAGATTACTGCTTGTCACAGAGCAGGGTGGGGCAGCCCTGAGCACAGGGGATCTCCACAACTCTGTCCTGTTATGATCACACAAATCTGAGTTAGAAACAGCTGCAGAATGACCCCCGCCCCAGTGCAGGCTGCAAACTGCCAGGTCTGCTCATGCCAGTGCCGGCTTTTTGGTTTGGCCATCACTGTGCAAACTAGGCAAAGGGTTCATGAGCTCATTTTGCAACTTGTTTGGGTCTGTAATTACAGTACTTCCAAACAGGATAGAATATGTGCCCACCAGTGATCTGCTCAAACAGTGAGCAGATCCTTGTATAAAATGATGCCTGGATAACAGCAAACTGTTTTTACCACCAATGAAAACAAAACCGGAGGCCTGGGGATACAGCTTGAGAGTAGAGCTCGTGCTCACTGTGTTGCTCCCTGCGGCTGCTCCGGGCGCTGCCAAGGGGGAAGAAAAGACCGAAGACCCATGGGGGTCAAAAGATAGATTTAGGGTCCAGGGACTCCCGGACACCATGTGAAATGAAGGGAGCAAATTGTTTTGGGAAGAGGACCAAAGAGTTTTGATTCTATTTTCAAGGGCCTGTGACCCACAGAATAAAAAACCTAAACCGGCCGTTGCACCTGTGATCCTAGTACTCCAGAGACTGAGGCAGAAGGATCACCGACAGTTCAAGGCCAGCCTGAAATATAAAGTGAGAGACCTTGTGTCAAAAACCCAAACAAGAATTAAGAACCTTTACTCACAGAATACCAACCTCAAGTTGGCTGCACTGTTTATAATTATATGCTTACGAAGCTATCCTATCAACAAATGTGTTTATTTTTTTCTTTATGTTCCTAAGGGTGAACAAATGCATTTTTGGCTGTTTTTTTGAGACAGGATCTTGACATGTAGTTCAGGCTGCCTTGAACTCACTGTGTAGCCCAGGCTGGCCTCTGACTCATGGTGACCCTCCTGCCTCATCAGCCTCTGAATTGCTGGAACTACAGGTGTGCACCACCATGCCCGGCTACAAATACATTTTTAATGAAGAGAAAGCCAGCACGTGGTTTACAACAGCCCTCCCAATACAACAGCATTCCAGGTCCTGACTTGGAAAACAGCTTTGGGAAAATCCAGCCATGGGTCCTGCACTGCCAGAAAGTTTAACAAGTGGTTTGGCTCTGCCTGAGGATAAGCCAGCAGAGCCCACAACATGCAGACAAGGCTCTGCCTGCCAAGCACACACTGCACTGTAAGGGGAAAGAGCTGACTAGCAGAGCCAGGTGGAGGTCTGAGAACTTCCTCCTCACAGAGGTAGTTTTCAGAAACACAGGCCCCCACAGAAGGCCAGAAGGACCTCACTGCTCTCGGTCAGGAGCTCCTGGAGCCCTTTATCTTCTGTCAGACAGGCCTGGTGCTCACTCCTAGACCCCAAGCCAATCACTGACTCCATCTTTTATATCTAGGCAGCCAAATATGCCTAATCACGCCCCAAGGCTCTGCTAGATAAACAATGTGCTTTCTCAGTTACCAAAGAGGAAAAAGGCCTGTTTCTCAAGTCACCATGAGAAAGCAGAAAAGAGGAAGCACTTTTGTACCGGGCACTCACATCTGCAGACATTTTGCAGTTTTCCTGGAAGTTTTACTGCACCGCAGGTCAGAGAGCTAAGCACTAATAGCGCAATACTTCTTTATACTTGTGTCTCCCAAGTGTTCTACTAGCCCAGGAAAATCTGAATTCTAACAGATGATGACCTTTTGGTCTGCCTTGGGTCCGCCCCACCCACCCACCCACACAGCAGCTGTGGAGGGTGTGGGGCCAGGCTGGGCACCTGCCACAGGCGTCCAGCAACTGTCCACGCAGGGAGGCACGTGCAACAGGCTACAAGGCAGTCTGTTCGCGCCCCGCTCCACAGCCCCTGGGCTGCGCCTGGGCCACCTGAGGCCAGTGAGAATTCCTGTACGACTGCCCCACCCCGCAGCTGCAAAACCAGCGGGGCCTTCGGACGCCTTCCTACAGCTCCAGCTGGGCCCGAGCGAGTGCGACAGACTTCACGCCCGGAGGCTGGCGGGATCGGCCAGTCCGGCCCGCGCGCCCTGGTATGGCGGAACCCGACCCCGTCCAACCCCGCCGTGCCCTTCCCCGACCCCAGCCCCGGAGTGCTGGGGCTTCGCCGCAGGCTCCGCCTCCAGATCGCGACCCGGAACTGGAGGCGCGGCGGGCGGGATAGGGCGCACGCGCAGTGGGGCCTGTTCCGCCGACCCTCACCGTGGAAGTCGCCCGTGTCGGCCACCACTGTGGTGAACTGCTTGAGCTGGTCCAGCGCGGACTCCATCCTCTGCCGCTTCACTGGGGAGCCCGACATGGCGAGACGCGGCAACAGGAGCGCGGGGGACCCAGAATGCCCCGCGCAGCCGGGCCAATCGGAGCGGTGGGAGGCGAAACCCTGCCTGGGACCGCCCCTGGAGACCAGAGCCCGCCCCTGGAGGCAATCCCCGCCCCGAGTGGGGCGCCGGGTGAGGCGCTGTTTCCCGGGTTCCCGGCTGCAAACTCTGGGCGGTCGGGGTGGAGGTCCGGCGAGGCGAGGACACACGCCCTGGGCCTCACCTCCTAACAAAGCAGCGCCCTGAGACCCAGCCACCCCTCTGGAGTCTTGTCCAGTCAGCCGTGCTCAGCTGGAACACACTGCGGTGCAGCAGCACCCTGGGAACGTGGCACAGGTCCCTTCCTGGCCCCCAGGCCACCAAGTTCTCTGTGTTGTCTGTCTGGAGTTAAGGTCATGCTAACATGCGCATATCCCGAGTAAAAAGGCAAAAGCAACTCAGAAGCAACCTCTGTTTAGCATACACCATTACACACCTGTCACACCAGCACTTGGGAGGCTGAGCTAGGAGAACTGCCAGGAGTTTGAGGCCAGCCTGGGCTACCTAGGGAGTTTAAGGTCAGCATGAATTACAGAGTGAGACCTTGTCGCAAAACAACAACAAGATATGACAGACACAGAAAAGTGCCCACAGGACTCAGAAAGAGTTCACACAGCAGGCAAGGCGCTGAACCCAGAGGGTGTGTGGAGCAGATGAAGGTGGCCCAGCAAGGACAGGGAAACACCAAGAAGCTTCAGGGCAAGAGTTGAGAAACCAGACTGAGCAACACTGACTCTGTTGAAATATCCTACACCAGCAGATGAAGGTCACTCTGTCCCCCAAGCCCCTGAGACATGCGCAAACCCAAAAGTCCCTGACTGGCCCTAGGCCAGCAGCACTCGTATTGTGGTTTTGCTCCCCGCCACAGCTTTCAGCGGAGTGACACCTCCCCTAAAAACTTGTTTTTGGTCTTTTTGAGACAGGGTCTCGCTATGCAGTTCAAGCTGGCCTTGAGCTCACTTTGTAGCCCAGGCTGGCAAACTTGCAACAATCCTTCTGCCTCAGCCCTCAGAGTGCTGAGATTACAGGCGTGTGCCATCACACCCAGCCCCATAAAAACTTTGTATGGTCAAAAATACCTGCACCTGTCAGTCCCCCGTGCCTCACCCTCAGAAGTCCCTGGGATGCAGGAGACTAGGATGTGGCAAAGTTGGCTGGGAAGTAGGCTGACCTGCTAATTACACAATCCCAGGATACATGCACAGAACAGATTGAAGCCCTCCATGCGGATTTCTCCTGAGAACAGGGCAGGTTTCCATAGCATGGCCTAGACTTGCCTTCAACCGGAGGAGAGGTGTACAGACAGGACAGTGGTCACGAGTGCTCTACCAGACGTTCTGAGTCTCATAGGTGGTCTTGCCTTGTAGAGTTGTAGATTTCCCTCCTCTAATGGCTGAATTCTATCCCTGAGACCAGATGGTTAAGCAGGTTGTTAAGTGAAGTGGTCCCTAAATGTGGAATTGTGCATAGTATGCACATCATGATATTCAGAACAAAGAAATGGTCAAAGGGAACTTGGACTTGACAATGTTGCTTTTAGGGGCTGGGGATATAGCTCAGTGGAATAAGCGCCTGCCTAGCTAAGCGCAGGGTCCTGAGTTTGATCCCCAGTACCGCCAAAAAAAAAAAAAAAAAAAGACTAAAGACAATGTTGCTTTTATTTGCACAACTCTTACATGCACTCCTGTAATGTATACCAGAACATAGAACTACAGCACTGTGCTGTACAGTACAATCAGCAAAAATTACAGTACTGTGTGAACAAAGTGTACTGTACAAAAAAAGACATTGAAGTTCTATAAACAAGATGTACGGGCACGATGGTACACACCTGTAAGCCCAGCACTTGAGAGGCTGAGGCAAGAGGATCACCCTGAGTCTGAGACCAGCCTGGGCTACAAAGTGAGTTCAAAGCCAGCCTGCACTACACAGTGAGACCTTGTCTCAAAAAGACAAAAAACAACCAAGAAACACCAAGATGTACAGAACTGTACAAAAAAAAATAAAGGCTGGGCATGGTAGTGCTCACCTATAATCCCACCACTTGGGAGGCCGAGGCAAGTGGATCACTACAAGTTCGAGGCCAGCCTGGGGTACAAAATTAGTTCAAGGCCAGCCTGAACTACATAGTGAAAGCTTGTCTTAAAAAAAATAATAAAAATAAAATAAAATAAAAAATGGTTTATAAGTCTGAGCAGTGGGTGGTAAATCTACTTGGTGGGTCCTAAATCCAAACAGTAACTAAACAGGTCAGGGCTGGGGATATAGCTCAGTGGAATAAGCACTTGCCTAACAAGCGTAGGGTCCTGAGTTCGATCCCCAGTACTGCAAAAAAAATGAAAAACATAAACAGGTCATTAAATGAGGAGTGTCTGTACTTGTTCTCCAACTTTTACTTGGCCCAAACTCACTCTGCAGAGCCTGCTTCTTTTCTTTCTTTTTTTCTTTTGGTCTTTTTCAGACAAGTTCTCACTATGCAGTTGAGACTGCCCTTGAACTGACTTTGTACCCCAGGATGGTCTTGAACTTGCAAGGATCCTCCTGCCTCAGCCTTCTGAGTGCTGGGATTACAGATGTGTGCCACCACGCCTGGCCTGCTTCTTTTCCTACCTTTAATAAATGTGAAACCTTGCTGTTGCTTGCACTTGTCTTGATCATTCCTTTGCTCAAGACAGAAAAACCTGGAAACTGCTGCTAGGAGACTCTAGCACCCCAAGCCCAGGAACACTGGGACTTGAACAACCTAGGGCTGCCCCTGCTAACCCTGCTAACTCTTGTCTGTTCTGCCCTGTGCTGCTTCTGCTGTGCGTGTATGTGTGTGTGTGCGTGTGCATGTGCGTGTGTGAGACAGAACCTCACTATACAGCATCCCAGGCTGGCCTCTTCCTTGAAGTGATTATCCTGGCTCACTCTGACTCGGCCTCTGAAGCGCTGAAATTACAGGCATGCACCACCACACCCAGCTCTTTTACATTTTGAGACAGGGTCTCTCTAAAACACTAAATTGTCCAAGATGTTTGAAATTTGAAGTCTTGCGTCAGCCTCCCAGAGTGCTAGGATTACAAACTTGCACCGCCACACCCAGTTCAACTAGTTTGAGCTGGACAAGAGGGCCTCAGGCTTCCTGAAGAGTGCCTCGGGCAGGAGTCACCATCTTTTCAGGCTGAGTCACGGAGGCAGGGGTGCTCTCTGTGCAGAGCCTGGGCAAGTCCCGCTGGCCTCTGACTTTAGGTCTGAGCACAGGTGATGTTAAAGCAAGCAGAGCCTAGGGCTGCCCTGGACTCCTCACCACTGAGTCCTGGCTTAGCGGTGTGGGAAGTACAAGGACAGCAGCAACCTAGATTCCCAGTGCTGGGGTCTGAGGTTTAAAAGAGCTCCTGGAGCGAGGTGCGGTGGTCACACCCGTAAGCCCAGAACTCACGGAGGCTGAGGCAAGAGGATGAAAAGAAAAACAAGAGAGACACGTTTATGGGGTCAGGAGCTGCAGCCTCTAGGACTGAGCCTCGGTTACTGTTTTCTTCAGCCTTTTTGGGATTCTCACAAAAAGCAGGCATAGGGGAAATGGGAGGAATCACTCATGAGATCAGTTCGGGCGGTAGAGCTTAATCATCCCAGCAACTAAACTTTGACTTAGCTATCACATCATCGTTCCTAGGCTGGGGATGTAGCTCAGTTGCACAGTCACCTGCCTAGCAATTGCAAGGTCCTAAGTTCAATTCCCAGTACACACACACACACACACACACACACACACACACACATCACATGTCATCATTCCTTTGGGCATATCTCAACAAAACATCTAGTGCCATCTCAGCAGCTTCCCACAGGGACAAAGGCCCTGCTTTCATTTCCTTTTACACTGATGCGTTTGCTAGACTTCCTCCAGAATCAAACAGTCACATGGCTCGGTCAGGCTCAAAGTCCCACATAGGTAATACATTGAAAGGTAGACTATAGAATGTCCTTCTCCACATTTGGGGGGCTGGGAAGGACAGCAGTGGCCAGCAGGGCAGCTCAGGAAGGACAGCACACCCAGTACCACCACTTGAAGAGGTTTGCCTCGACTCAGGGTCAGAGGGTTCAGTCCACAGAAAGCTGCCTCCATGGTGGAAGGGCCTGGCGGAGGAACGCTGCTCACCCCAGAGCCACCAGGAAGCAGAGAGGAGGAGCAGGGACAAAAACATGCCTTCCTGGCCACCCGAGACCTCCACCAGCCTGGCCCCACTCCCGACAGCACAGTCAACCATGGACATGTCAGTGGATGAACCCACTGCTGAGCGCAGCACCCCAATACCCAGTCACCTTCCACACACACACGTCCTTGGGGGACATTTTACAAATTTAATTTAGTTTAATTTTTGAGACAGACTCTCTACGTAGTTCAGGCTGGCTTTGAGCTCACTATGTAGCCCTGGCTAGCCTCAACCTCCCAGTGATTCCCCACTTCAGCCTCCCGTGTGCACCACCATTCTTGAAATTGTCAAGTCCTGAATTTAATGACAGATGCAGGAGGGTAAGAGAAATCAGTTAACAACCCAACAACAAACTGTACCACGGTTTAAACCCCACCCTGGCCATGAAGCCACGGGGACCCCTATGCCAAGCTCCTGTCACTGCCAGCCAGCTCCCCCTGCTGCCCTTGCCTGGTGGACACAACACCTCACTCTGGTCTGGTGGGTGTGCCCAGCCATGGCTGCGTGCATTGGTGGTTGTGGAACTTGTCCCAGGTCCCGGTCCTGTCCAGCCAGCCCCTTCCTGGCTCAGTGGACCCGAGCACTTCAGAGAACCCTGGCCCCAAGAGTACTGGAGTCTTTATGCAGTTAGTGGTGCAGGTGGGGGCCGACACGGAACGATGAGTATGGTACCTCAAGGAGTCCAGCCCTGAAGAATGTGGCTTCACTGTGCCAGGGGCTGGTGGGCCACACCAGGCTGGGGTCTCTGGGAGCATCGGAGCTGGGCAATGGGGAGCACACCAGGGCTTCGGGGTAGGGTTGAGGCAAGAGAAGCAGAGAGCCTGGGGGAGGGGGAGGGGCTCCAGGAAGAGGACGGGAGACGGGGGCAGGGCTGAGGGAGGGCCCTGGGG